>CM019073.1:4408995-4711495 GCA_009667805.1 Leptobrachium leishanense
AGATTTCCAAAAAAAATAATTAATCTGCTAAAAATAGGTAATAAATGGATTTTACGGCAGGGAAATAGAGGGAATAAGGCAGAAAAATTAGTTGCTAAAAAGACTTAAAATAGTCATGCTTAAAAAGGCACAAATCTGTATGAGGTTAGCTGAAAATGTGCTTTTTTTTGGGCCATTTCTCCGGCCAACTTTTTTCGGACCAGCGTAATTTTTCAAATATTGGTTCCAGTCAAATTTTTTCAAATTGAATCAGTCGATATTTTGGAAAAAAACAATCACCCACAAATATTCCCCCCCTTGAAAAAACCCCCTATAGAATTAATTTGAGCCCCTAATTTCAATCAGCCTCCTTTGTTCTCCACAATAAGACAAAATGATGCGTTTCTAGTTATATCTTCACCAAACACATTTACACTTTGGAATAGAAAGAAAACATACCGTAGGCAGTGTTAATTTTGTTGAGTAATAACTTTGGTTAAAGAGACCTAATTGACTACATTTTTTTGTGACTAAAATTAGACTAAACCTAAATAAAAGCTAAGTTGTGACGACTAAAACTATGACAAAAAGCCAATGACATTTTAGTTGACCAATAAAAAAACTAGACTAAAAGGTCTATTACTAAACTAAAAACTAGACTAAAAGGGACTATTTGTGAAGAGATTAGTTGTGATTGGATCTCATGTAAGAGAAATGATGAATTTTCTATATTTAGAAAGATGTTACTCCAGGACTATTTAAGGAGTGCGGAAATTTTAGAGAAATACTTAAATAAAACGCATTAGCTTTTAGTGGATTAAATCTACTCTAGATTTAATTGACTAAAATTTTCCGACTTTTAAAATGGATTAAAACTAGACTAAAATTAAAACAATTCAAATGACTAAAATCTGACTAAAACTAAAGGGCATTTTAGTCAGAAGACTAGGAGTAAAACTAAATTAAAACTTGCCGTCATAATTAAGATTGACAGCAGGAGGATAATAAAAATAACAAGACATCCTTGAAGAGCAATGCAGCAATACGATCCTGCCTTTTGTCTTACACGTATGTGCTAGCTAAGGGTTAAGTAAATTGTATATGAAGATAATCTGTTTCTTAATAGGAAAATAATCCTTCCAACTATTTTCTTTCTGCATTTGATTCTCAATATAATGGCTCAGGTGAGCAATTTAGGTCTATTAAGGTAAATTCTACAGGGTTCATTCATATATCTATGTTGTAATTTATACATCAAGTGCTTGTAATTGAATTTATAATTACTATGAGCCATTTAATCACTTTGTAAATGTATGTATTGTATTCGATCTTTAGGATGTGCTTAATTAAGGTCTGGGATATCTGCACAACATTGATTAAACGTGTTATTGCGATAGGTCTTAACGTGGTCCCAAATTGAAAACAATTCCATACAATGCTACAGATTTTCAGGTGCTGGATCATCTTACTTTTCTGTAGAGTAACCAATCCTTTACACATCTGAGGGTACATCTGATTAATGTTTACTCAATAAAATTTATAGCAAGAGAATTTCACTGGATGAAACCAAGGAGAGAAAGAAACAAATGTGCCATCACTCATGAAATGCTGTGGAGCAAAGACCAGAAAAAAAAGACCGTTCTTCAGGCTTGGACAGGTCATGGTGCACACTGCGCAAATACCTGGTGGGTTGTAAAGGGTGCCGGACAAAATCCCTACAGCCAGCTTCCCTAATACCAACATTACGACAGCCAACTTCCAGACAGGACAACTGCCGGACATCCCAACTTCCCTACAGGGCCAACTTCCAGACATTCAAAATCTCAGCGGCTAACCCGAATACTAACACCCTAACCCTAGGTTTAGGGGGGTTAGCACTAGGTTTAGGGGGTTATGGCTAGGTTTAGGGGGTTAGGGTTAGGGCTAGGTTTAGGGGGGTTAGGGTTAGGTTATGGGGTTAGGGTTAGGGCTAGGTTTAGGGGGGTTAGGGTTAGTGCTAGATTTAGGGGGTTAGGGTTAGGGCCAGGTTTAGGTGGGTTAGGGCCAGGTTTAGGGGGGTTAGGGTTAGGGCTAGGTTTAGGGAGTTAGGGTTAGGGCTAGATATAGGGGGATTAGGGCTAGATTTAGGGGGGTTAGGGCTAGATTTAGGGGGGGTTAGGGTTAGATTTGAGGGTTAGGGTTAGATTTAGGGGGGTTAGGCTTAGGGGTTAGGGTTAGGGATAGATTTAGGTGTTTAGATTTAGGGGGGTTAGGTTTAGGGGGTTAGGGCTAGGTTTAGGGGTGTTAGGGCTAGGTTTAGGGGGGTTACGGAGTAGGGTTCGGGTTAGCCGCTGGGATTTTGGATGTCTGAAAGGTGGCCGTCAGGGAGTTGTCTGTGTAGGGAAGTTGGCCATCAGGGAGTTGTCTGTGTAGGGAAGTTGGCCGTCGGGATTTTGGCATTAGGGAACCTGGCTGTAGGGATTTCGACCCAAACCCGGGTTGTAAATACCATGGGTCAGGTGCTGCAGAAGGTCGCAAACCCACTCATGACACACAAACCATATGGGGTCTACAAAAACACACCCTCAGGAAGCGCAAATACCATTCATGGCCGACCTCATCCATACTATATGCCTGGGGCTTGTTGTTGAGGCTCTGCCACTCCCTTTTCTTTCCCATGATTGCTATAGCCCTTCTCAGTTTTGTAATGGGGATCTCTAAGCGACATGTTTAAGAAAAAAAGGTACAAATCTGTACGATGCTGACCGAAAATGAGCTTTTTCGGATGTTTTACCGGCCAGCTGATATTTGGAAGAGCTGCATTTTTCAAAAGTTGTCTCCAGAAAAATTCTTTCAAATGATTCAGCCAATATTCAAAAAAAACCTCTCAGCCCCAAGCAGCCATATTTTTTTCCCAAAAACGGCTGATATACATCTCAATTACTAGCTCCTCTATGTAAAATACAACTCTTCACCTAGCTCAGATCTCCACTTTTTCATCATATCGAACACTCCATACTATACAATTTGTTGTACTATCCATTGAAAGATCTCTTCTCCTGCTGTACATAAATTCCATATGATTGATCCTCATCATAAATAAATCACTCTACATGTTCTCCTCCAACCTCCTAAAATATTTGGTTCCTTTTTGATCCAGCCATCTTTCTCCCACGTCTGTAAACTCCCATCCTCTTTCCAGCCCTTCCACCCATTTCCTGCTTCCGATCAGGATACATGGAATCAATGGAGAAATGAATAATTAGAATTGACATCATCTCACACCAGATCAGTAACTTTGTATCAGCACCTTCTCTCTTAACCCAACCAGTTCCATGATATTCAACTTGACAGCCCTCGTTACCCTTGATGTATCCAATGTAGTCATATCAGCACAGTCTCCTCTGTATTCACGGCTCTTCTGTCACATTTCATGATAAAATCTTACCACATCAGCATAACTGGCTCTTTTCCCTTAAGAATTAAGATCCTTTTCCATTATATAATTCTTCCCTCGTGTCTGTTTTCAAAGAGATTTCCTAGGGACACGTTACTCGATGATGACCAATATTATGGCTACTCTATTGGCATATGGCAAGTGTCATTGGCTACGTACATTACTTTTTTTATAATCACGGCAATTCTAGAGAAGGGAAAAGTTGAACTAGGTACACTTGTTTAATTTGCCAACTAATATTAGTAAGCAATACTTTTTATTTAATAGAATTCCCAAATTTTAATATTTAATAACATTAAAATTGTGAATACAGTTATATTATTAATGATAAATAATTATTTAACATTAAAAATAAAACTTCCCAATTTTTTTATTTCATTTATTTCACCCCATGGAAAATATTAGATACAAGAGTATTATTCAATTTCTTTGGGTTTCATTTTATCAGTATGTAAGTCCACGGTTTTACAGTATAATTGACAATTATAGTTAATTACAATTCCTTATAATTGACAATTATTAATGGTGGAATAAAAAAAAAAATAGCAATCTAAAGAACCCATTTTCTTTTTAATTTATAATATTAATAGTATTTATTGTGTGCCAGAGTTTGAGCTTTTTTCAGAAAATACAAGGTTTCAAAAACCTCGCATTGTGGACAGTACGTTCAAGGACAAACCTTCCTCTGAGAGGGGAGGACATCGCGTTGCACAGATGCTTTGAAAATGCAAACTTCCCCTATTGATTCGCAAAGACCTAATCATGTAACGCTCATTTCTGTTTATTAACTCCACGCAGCACTTCAGCTCAATCAATATTATGCAGATGTTCACACATCACCTTTTAAGACAGTCAGAGGACACAATAAACTGTGACATAACAGACACTCCAGGAATAATTATTCAGCCGGGCTCCTGAGCATGTATCATAGTGTATTTTTTATTAGGTGCTATGCGTTTTAAAGTGAAAATGTTTATCTTGGTTTGTAGCGCAACGTGTGAAGTGCTCGTACCGGCATGGAATACACTTTGCGTCTTTATAGTGGAGCTCATTAGCCTTTTGTGCTTTATAATCTTTGTTACAGTCGGAAAAAATGTCTAACTGTGTGAATGTTTTCTCATGCTGTCTTTTAAAACAAAACGTAGTGTATCCTTGTATAGTACAGGAGTACAAATTTTGAGAAATTTCACCCGATTTTGTTTTATGACGTTTATTACACTTATGTGTTTGCCGGATTATTTTATTAATATTTATACCAAGAATGGAGGCTTGTCCTTTGTCTCTAGGCTTTACGGCAGGGCTCAAAATTTCCACTCGCCTACTCGCATTTGGCGAGTGGAAATTAAGTGAGGGCGAGTGGAAATGCACATGCAGGCGGCACAGTAAATAATTTTGTGCTGCATATTCTAGCGGTGCCACCATTCAGCTCCCCCTTCCCCAAGCTGCATGGTGGCAGGGATCAGCTGCCTAACCTGACCAAGCTCGTCTCGGTCACTGGCAGGTGGGGGCTGGAGAGGAGCTTCCCTGCCTCCTCGCTCTGCTCACACTGGGCTCTGATGACTGGGTATACATGTATCTGGAAGTCTGATGTCTGGGTATTAATGTTATTTTTGCAACTTTATTCTAAATAAAACCTTTCACAGTGTAATTTCATAAGATAATTTAAGGGGTGGTGTTTAGGGGCAGAGTTAAGGGCCCGGGTAGGGGTTAGGTGGAGCAAGTGGCGGCGAGTAACTCTTATGGCCTGGTTAGTAGCTGGGGACTTGAAATTTTGAGCCCTGCTTTACGGTAATTCTAAAGAATGTAATTTCACACAAATATCCAGCACATGGAGTTAATTATTATTATTATTCTTTATTTATAAAGCGCCAGCATATTCCACAGCGCTGTACAATAAGCACAGTATAGACAGGGTTACAATACATTGAACAACATTTGACAAACAGTACAGGAGGAGATGAGGGCCCTATTCCCGTAGGAACTCACAATCTGGGAGGGTTGGGGTTGGAAACAGGAGGAGAGGACTGTAAGGTGAGAGTGATTGATGGTTGCGTCAGTGAGTTGGGTGGTAGGCTTCCCTAAATAGGAATGTTTTAAGGGAGCGTTTGAAGGAAGAGAAGTTAGGGGAAAGTCTGACAGTACGAGGGAGAGCGTTCCAGAGAGTGGGGGCTGCGCGTGAGAAATCCTGCAGTTAAGAGTCGTATCCCCCCGACAGAGCTTTTTTTTAGGAGACCACTGTAGACATACAGTTGCGTTTAAAATTATTCAGCCCCCAATGCTGTAAAGGGTTTTAGGGAATTTAGTGACATTTGTAATTGTATTCAGAATGAAATCCTACAAGGACTTTTTAAAGAACCATATGCATCTAAAATGACATCAATTGGTTTTGTAATACAGTAGTAAATGTTTCTTTTGTGAATTCTTCATTGACACAATTATTCAACCCCTTAAAGACTACCACTCTGAAGAACAGAGGTTCATTCAAGTGTTTTCAATCAGGTATTGAAAACACCTGTGGATGTCACGGAACAGCAATAAAGCATAATAAGCACCAATTAAGCAGCTTTAAAATGACTGTGATACTCAGCTCCTTCTAGACATTTACTGGTGTGGTTACAAACATGGTGAAGTCAAGAGAATGGTACAGGAAGACAAGAGAAGAGGTGATTACTCTTCACAGGAAGGGCAATGGCTATAAGAAGATTGCAAAGATGTTAAACATACCAAGAGAGACCATAGGAAGCATCATTCGCAAATTCAAGGCAAAGGGCACTGTTGAAACGCTACCTGGTCGTGGCAGAAAGAAGATGCTGACTTCGACTGCTGTGCGCTACCTGAAGCGTAGAGTGGAGAAAAGTCCCCGTGTGACTGCTGAGGAACTGAGAAAAGATTTGTCAGATGTGGGTACTGAAGTTTCAGCTCAGACAATACGGCGCACACTGCGTAATGAAGGCCTCCATGCCAGAACTCCCAGGCGCACCCCCTTGCTGTCTCCAAAGAATAAGAAGAGTCGACTGCAGTATGCCAAAAGTCATGTGGACAAACCACAGAAG
Organism: Leptobrachium leishanense; assembly: GCA_009667805.1. Lineage (NCBI taxonomy): Eukaryota > Metazoa > Chordata > Amphibia > Anura > Megophryidae > Leptobrachium > Leptobrachium leishanense. The sequence goes on from CM019073.1 coordinate 4,415,464, forward strand.
TTTTGGGATAGTGTTCTGTGGACTGATGAAACAAAATTAGAACTGTTTGGGCCCATGGATCAACGCTATGTTTGGAGGAGGAAGAACAAGGCCTATGAAGAAAAGAACACCTTGCCTACTGTGAAGCATGGCGGGGGGTCAATCATGCTTTGGGGCTGTTTTGCTTCTGCAGGTACAGGGAAGCTTCAGCGTGTGCAAGGTACCATGAATTCTCTTCAGTACCAGGAGATATTGGATGACAATGTGATGCAGTCCGTCACAAACCTGAGGCTTGGGAGACGTTGGACCTTTCAACAGGACAATGATCCCAAGCATACCTCCAAGTCCACTAGAGCATGGTTGCAGATTAAAGGCTGGAACATTTTGGAGTGGCCATCGCAGTCACCTGACTTAAATCCGATTGAGAACCTCTGGTGGGACTTAAAGAAAGCAGTTGCAGTGCGCAAGCCTAAGAATGTGACTGAACTGGAGGCTTTTGCCCATGACGAATGGGCGAAGATACCCGTAGATCGCTGCAAGACACTTGCGTCAAGCTATGCTTCACGTTTAAAAGCTGTTATAACTGTAAAAGGATGTTGTACTAAGTACTAAGATTGAATGTCACTTGGGGGTTGAATAAAACTGATAATGATGTGAGCACAGAAAAGACATTTGTGGTTATTTCATTATAAATGTTATGTTATATTTGTCTGACCTACACGTGCCTCTTTGATTTAATTGTAAGCAAGATGACTGAATGATCAAAATCAATGTCAAACTGGCCAAAACACTCAATTTCAGTGGGGGATGAATAATTTTGAACACAACTGTATTTTGTTTTCTAATTCACAGGCTTACATTACATCAGTCCCATTGTAGGAGAAAAACATGGTGTTATGGACTCTATTTCTTTATCCTATCCAAGGTAGGTTAGTCTGGACCACCTATGGGTAATATCAGGGCTGGTGCACTCATTAGGGCAACTAGGCAGTTGGACGCATTTCGCCTGACTCCTTTCAGTACTGCACTTCATCACGTTGGGATGATTTGAAACTTTTTATTCTGTTTTTTATTAGATTTATAAAAAAGTAGTGTTCCGTTAGTCCGGATCCTTGCAATGTTTGGAGTATAAGAGAATTGAGATACGTAGAGAAGTGAAGTCATCTGGAAGTATCCAGGGCTGGATTTACAATTAGGCAATGTAGGTATGTGCTTACAGGTGTCTGCCACAGACATAAAAAATAATAAAATAATTACAATTTAAAATCCATTGGACTCCTAGATCTCTGTAACCCTACACATTACAGGGTCATACCAGGTATCATTGGAAAGGCCGCAAATTGCATGGAAAAACTTCAGGGACTTCTGGGTTTGGGAGTCCCTGAGCCGAAGAGGAAGAGCTTCACGTGGTGAGGGGCAAATGGTTAGTAAATTCACTCAAAAACATAATTTTGCGAAGTCTGTTAGCAGCACCTGCCCTATTTATGGGCAAAACCTGGGAACTCTACTTTTTTAGTAGAGTGTTCCTTTAACTCATTAAGGACTGGCATACACCATAGTAGAAATGCTACCATGTCCTCAAGGTCCCAGACTGGATCCAAATATTAGGTTGATTATAGCACTGCATTCTTTTTTAATTCTAGGCCATAAGTTACGTCTTTGTTGTTTCATTGACTGTATTGGTAAATCCACGCTGACATATCGTAAAAGTTATTTATTGCCCAGGACTCTTAGAACAGTTACCTACTCATTGACTTATGGGACGCAGAGTTAATACATTATTGAGCTGATGTAATGTTAAATCTGCCTCCATGTTTCACCCAGTCCTAGCATCTTCTTGGGGTTAAAAGGTCTTGCCGCCGGCTTCTCCCAAGTAGATCTCTTTTGAGCGAACAAATGACTTGATAATGGCCGACAGCAATCAAGTTCATTGCTTGTCAATTAAGATCTTCCATTGTGATACAAAAGAAACATCATGCTCTTCTGAATAAAACTCTGCATCATCCCGACATTTCTCTTCATTTGTTGAACCTGACACCTGCCGGACTAATACTCAGCAATTATCTGTGAACCTCTTCTCGGCTTATTCTCACAAAAGGTGAACTCGCTATTCTATCAATTCAACATTAACGTACAAAGGCTTTTCTATTTTAATATGGCTTTACCATCTGCATCATCACTGACTTTCTTATCTTCCATCTCCATAGAATATATTCACAAAGCACCAAAATTCATTTTCAGAGCATTTCAGCTCACTTCGACGAATCCGTCTGTCGAAAATTTGGTGCAATCACTATTTATCGAACGTTCACTGTATTTTCGCCGAAAATGAAGTCACCGAAGCAGTTATCGGACGCTGGTGAAAAGCTCCTGTAAGCACAGAATTCCTCCGAAGCGACAGTGAATTCCACCAAACTGGCAAAAAAAAAAAATTGGAAGTCTCCTTTTCTCCTAGTAGGTTTAATAAAAATGTAGTAAAAATTGTACCTAAAAAAGTGCGTTCAAAAAATAATAAACAGGTCTGTTAAAATAATAAGTATTTAAAAAAAATTGAATTACAAAAATATTTTTTTTTGTAAAATATAAGTTTGTTTTTTTAATTCATAAAAGATTTTACATTTAATACATTAAAACCTAAGGGATTCACCGGTTTAAATCTCAATTTCAGTGCAATTCATCATTCTGTGAATAGACAAATCATTGGTTCTGTATGGTACAATTTCGATGCCTCCAAATTGTGGCGAAATGCATCGGATTTAACTGTGAATTTGCCCTTATTTGACAAATTGACAGATTTATCAATAAACAAATTGCCCCAAAAATTGCACCTAGGGTGAAATTCACCATTCGGCGGCAAATTCGGACCTTAGTGATTAACCCCCTTAGTATATTTAATCAATCAGAATGGCCCTACTGATTCTCTTGCGTAGCGACGGTTTACACTCATTAACCTTATTCTGTGATTCTGAGACCCCAAGTTAACTTAACAAATGCCACTTATTAAACCTGAACAGGAGAGACGCCACTTTGTGTTTTTATTGACAATTTCCTGTAATTGAAATAAAAATAATGAAATTGAAGCACTGAAGCCAAAAGAGAAATTTGATGAGATGGAATGCACACTAGACATGTGCACAGCACAAAATTTTGTTTTGAACTAATGGATTAGTCCTAAAATGCAATTTATTTAGTTGCTAAAGAAATTCGTTTTCAGTTCTTTAGTATGAAAACTAATTTCATTCATCCGAAAACCAGTGGATACAATTACTATTGTAGTGGCTCCTCAGAGGGCTGAGATCGCTGCTTGTTACAGTATCTCTCACTCTCAGCACAATGTGGGCCATATTACAAAGCTGTTACAGTAACTGACTGCTGCTCATCACAGCGCTCAGAGTTTCAGTAAAACTAGTAAATAATATCTTTATATATATACTGTAAGAGGTTAGAACAATATTATTTCCTTGTTTTACTGAAACTCTGAGCGCTGTTACAGTCAGTTACTGTAACAGCTGAGCGTGATACATTGTACTGAGAGATAATGTAACAAGCAGCCGATCTCAGCGCTCACAGCCACTGGATTTAAAGGGCTAAAAAAAAAAAGGCTCCTCTCTGTATAATGTATATAACATCCTCCTGCATTAATACCCCTCTCTGTATAATGTATAGAACACCCTCCTGCATTAATTAATGCCCCTCTCTGTATAGAACATCCTACTGCATTGGCATGTGGAGGGTGCAGAACTTCGGATGTTGCGCTCTTCATTGCTGGTCTCCTTCACTCAATGTAATATCACAAAAAGGACTGAAACTAAAATGTAGTGCATTTTATTTTAGTTTTTCGTTTTTTTGTACTGAGCAGTTTCGTTTGTCTTGAATTATAAGAAAACGAAATTATCCCAAAATTCGGACTAAATCGTTTTCGTACTAAAACGAATGCACATGTCTAATGCACACTGGCTTCGTGTCATCTGGCTACAGAAGGATGACGGCCTATACATCTTGATACATCTTGAAACGCTGCTTTGCTGTTAGTAGGATTGAAATTCTTAGTTTTTAATGCAGCTATTAAAAAATGGATCGCTGGAACTGTTAATTCCTTGCTTAAAAATAGCATATATGAAGCAGCCTCTAAGTCTAGCATTTTACGTAGAGGTGATATGGTAACTGTATAGTCAATATTACAGCTTGCACATCATACTTGAAAATGAGAGAACACTCAATGTATCCTTTCTGGGAAAATTATTTTATTTATAATGTAAGTTGCAGTTGAGTATCTCCAGCTTTTCAGCCCTGGTTTTTGCTTCTAGGACAACATCATTTTTCCATCGAATAGGGATAGTATAGTGTGTTCTGACTTTTCTGTTGATTTTGAGTAGGAATTTAACGATGGAGTCCAGTGGTAACATCTCTGCCCTTCGACCATGGAGAAGCAACTCAAATCCCGTTCAATACAAATGTGGAGAAGCAAGTCTCGACTTTACGAGAAGCGGTTTCAACCTTACCACCAGGTCGCTGCTCTACAATCGTGGAAAGACGACTCGATCCCACTCAGAAGACGCCACCAGCGAGTGTCCTTGGGCAAGAACCTAATGATATGGATGTGCCAACCTCCCAGAATACCTGTACATCTCATAGATTGCAAGTTCCCTTGGAAACAGGGTGAATCAGGCCATATCATCCATGTGTGGTGTTCTAATGTATCAACTCCTTGTACACTGATCTAGTAAAGCGCTGCGGAACTTGTGGCGCTATATAAATGATAATAAACAATGTGGCCCTTATTGATGTTTGGGAATACAGATGGAGAGTAACAGTCAGGGCTGTCTTTACCACAATGCCAACTTGCCTTGGGTCCTATAATTTACAGGGGCCTGCAGCTGCTGTCCTTGCTGTTTGTTGCTTGAAGGACCCAACCGATGGGTCCGTAAGGGGCCTCAAAATTTCTGGTGTATGCCCTGAATCAGAGGGTGGAGAGTCTTGGCCAGAGTCCAAATAACCCCTTCACTACTAAGTGATTTTCCAAAAAACCATGGTCAGTAACCAGCGTTTTTGGAAAATCATTTTTAAATCATACAGTAAATAGTTTGGAATATTCCCAGTGTATTCCTTACTAGAATAACCAATTTAGCAGGTAGATGTCACCATCTACTGGCCAAATGGAGTTACTGCAGTTACAACTACAGTTTGTGGCTCCGTTATTTTATTAGCCGAGAAAAGTAGGTTAGACGCACTCCTAGCTGATTTTAAGCAGTTTAAGCACTCGGGGCAGCATGTTCACGTTGCTAAAACCTTAGTGGCATGTTTTGGAGCCCAAAAGCAAATGAAATTTGTTTGCAACAGTCAAATTTAATTTGCTTTTGTCCCGTTTAGCTGAAGATCGAGATAACTCTACTTCGGGCACCCGATGGGGCTTTTGAAGATCCGAGTTATCTCAATCTCGAGAGTGAAGGGGTTAATATTAGAAACAGCCCTGGTGACAGTATCATGCGTTAAGGTTCATTAGAACATCATTCAATGCCTGAACAAGTTAAACTCATCTCTACATGCTTACAGTAAAGGGAATAACATTTTAAAACCCTATGATAGTCTTATAAATGTTGGGGTCTCTGCCTAGTCTATAATATTTAGCTGTTATCCATAGAGAACAAGTAAAACCAAAACTACCCCAAACCCCCATCCCAAAATGGAATTATCAATATTAAATAACAATGAATAACGAACACGCTTGGTAGGGGTAGACGATCGTTTTGTAGAAGGTCTTGAAAACACGAGAGGCAAAAGAAAGAAAATTATAATTTTTGACATCAATCCATTCACGTGGGATCTCACACAGTTAAAAATGTCACAAAAACATCAATTATTCAAACCGCTGACTGTTTCAATTACACTTGATTTTAAATCGGACATAAATCAGCCATTATTTTGCGTTGTAATGGACGAGCGCAACAGGAGAGGCCGCTTCATACTGTAACGTGCTTTTCGGTTGGGCAAATCCACAAAGGGACTGTCCTTCCTCTAGGAGCTGTCAACGCAGGATCGGAATAAAGCTTTTATTTCTTTAGAGTGAACTTTGAGGTCATGTGTTTGATGCTTATATTAATAAAACATCCATGGGCTTCTCAGCTCTGATCGTGATTGCGCTTAGGATTATTTTCATGTGCGTAATGTGCCGACATAAACCAAGGATCCTGTCCCTCAACCAGTTCCAAATTATGATCGGGGCAATTGAGGGCCATCATACTTGGAAGCGTGACCATTTCCACTTTATATTAGGTTTATTGGAAGGCAATGCGCAATTAACCCTTTCACTACCATGATAATGTATGGCAAGCACAGCAGCCCGAGATCGTGTTAACACGATCTGGATCTATGTTGTATGATTGCAAATGAAATATGCTTGTGACAAACTAATTTGTTTTGCTTTTGGACTCCAGAAAATTCCCCCATAGTTTTAGCCCAGTTGGAATAATGCTCAAGGTGCCAATACAGTTTAAAATCAGCTGGGGATTGTCCCCAGTCGATGCACGGAGCCTTGAACTGCAGTTCTACCTGCAGTAACTCTATTTGGCCATTAGATGGCAACATCTACCTGCCGAATAGGTTATTATAGTAAGGAATACATTATGAATATTCCCAAATTTGTTTATTTATGTATAAAGTATTTTACCAGGAAGGATACATTGAGAATTCTCTCATTTTCAAGTATGTCCTGGGTTCAAGAACATTGAAATGTTACAGTAATATTTCTTACTCTGAATAATTAAAAATTATTTTCCAATTATTCCAATAATTTTCCAAATATTTACCACTGGTTCCTGAAAGTAGATTTTTGGAAAATCACTCTGGAGCATGGGCGTGCACACAGGGGTGCCTGGGAAAAACCCAATACTGCCCGAGGCACACTCGGGGGTCCCAGGCGTGTGAATACAGGGGCGCCTGGTGCCCGCCGCCTCCCTGGCCAAGCCCAGTATGCCCGTAGACCTAGTAGGCCAACCGGCCATCGTGGCCTCTATAGTGGATTGTACGAATCTTTCAGAATATGAGAATATGCACAACAATCATGTTTAGAATATTATTTTTTTTGGTCTAGTTCTTCTTTAAAACAATACCTTTTCTTTTGTGTGACGCCTGCACAAACCTGGACAAATAAGGTCAACATAGAAAAGCAGTGTATCTTATCAATCTTTATCAATTTTTGCCAAATCATAGATTTTAATATACAAATAGATTTTCTGAGAAAAAAAAAACCAACAACCCCGATGAGAAAAATTTATTTTAGAAATCAGTGACTTTTCAGTTTTTTTTTTTTTTTTTTAGATACACATTATGGATTAAAATGGCCCTTGCTGATAAGGTCCCTTTGTGTCTCGATGTGTAAATAATTATTTTGTGAAGGCCATTCCTAGGAATCTGTGCTTAATCTAATATTTTCTTTTACACTGGCAATGTGATCCAATTAAATTCCTGAGACCCGTGAAGCACTAATAAAATTTCACAATTAGTGGTATTCAGCCAGCTATGATATGAGCCATTAACAGCCTCCCTTCAATTTTATTTCCATTTTACGTCTATGAGGAATGACTATTATGAAACCCACCGATATATAAAACCATTTAAAAAAAAAAAATAATAAAAAAAATATTTGACCGTTTCCTCGTCATCACTCAGGGACAACCAGAGTACAGTCTTGACAGAAATGCTTATTCAAGTGGCGAGGATGTGAGTGATTCATTGTAGCAGACATTCAAACGTTCCACGGGCCATGAAAAGTAGATGACCAAATAATTAGCCTGCGTAAGTGAAACTTCAGCAAGGTCATTGCGGTTAACCATTTCACTGCTAAACCGTTTAACGTTTAGAAAAGAGGTCTAACAGCAGAAGCGAATTACACAATAAATTATATATATTTTAAATGCAGGTAATATTGTAAGCCAATGGAAAGGGCGCTAACTTATAATGTGGTGTGCTCCAAGACAGAAATAATAATAAATATTATTTGTACAATCATTTTTTTATGTTATTTAGTTACATTCACAGAATCACAAGATCGAAAGTGCATATATTTTTGATCCGCACGCACAGATTGCGTAGCACGCGACAACAGACTGCTTACACGTATTCATAAGGAATTCTTCAATATTATTGGGAATGCAAAAGCTGCTGGAAGAACGTGAAAATAATGTTTATGTTTGTGCAATATGTCACGTGGAATAAATAAAGGATTACGATAGATAAATGACATAGAAGGAAAAAAAACATACTGGAAGCCTATATATTAATATCTATTATTATTTCTTAGTGCAGGCTCAGAACATTTCATAGAAACAAAGTAAATCGAAAGAAAACGGTCAATCTGGGCAGGATGCGGTCAGGGCTGAATTTATTATGAGAAGGTCAACACAATGGTTTTTGAGGAAAGGTCAACAAGCTTAAACCTGTTTAGTTTAGAGAAACGGCGCCTTAGAGGGGAACGGATAAATGTATATAAATATATACGGGCCTTAGAGGGGGGTCTGGTAACTTTATATAAATATATACGAGGCCTTAGAGGGGATCTGATAACTATATATGGGGCCTTAGAGGTGGTCTGGTAATGTTATATAAATATATACGGGGCCTTAGAGGGGATCTGGTAACTTTATATACGGGGCCTTAGAGGGGATCTGATAACTATATATAAATATATACGGGGCCTTAGAGGGGGTCTGGTAACTTTATATAAATATATACGGGCCTTAGAGGGGGTCTGATAACCTTATATAAATATATACAGGGCCTTAGAGGGGATCTGATACCTTTATATAAATATATTCGGGGCCATTATAAACTATTATCTGGAAACCAATTCATTAACAGGACTATACACAGGACACACAGTCCCCCATTTAGACTGGACGAAAGGAAATTCAGCCTAAAGCATAGGAAGGGTTATTTTACAATGAGAACAATAAAGCTGTGGAATTCTCTGCCTGTTGAGGTGGTTGGGTCAGAGACTGTATAGACTTTTATGCAATGACTGGATGACTTCCTGCAAAAACATAATATTAAGGGTTGTAATATTTAATATGTGGGTAAAAGCTTCTTGATCCAAGGAGAAATCTGACGCCATCTTGGGGCAAGAAGGAATTTTTCCCCAGTGTGCTGCATATTGGCGAGTGCTTCAGACTGGGGTTTTTGCCTTCTTTTGGTTCAACAACAGTAGGTAATGTGTGAAAGGCAGAACCCGATGGACACACGTCTTTTTCCAGCCTATGTAACATTTTGGCTCAATAACTGAGCATTTATCAAGTATTATCCAGACTTCCAGACTCAGAAATCCAGAAGAATCAGAAATCTGAAACGCTGGGGTCCCCAAGCATTCTGAATAGCATGTGCTGAGTGCTCAACCTGTACAATGTATGCAAAGTATAAGAAGCATTATTTTACAATAACCTGCCATTACAGCAGAGCCACAAGACGTTTGGATTGGCTGAACTAGGACAAAGTTAAAGATGACAAGTTTGCCCATTGTACGTAATGGCTCACCCTTCTTTTTGGTGGATTTATTTCTCTATTTAGTGTCCTCTTCGCAATTACAATTAACTTAATGAAGCGGCATTTTTCCCGAAAGATATAAATACCCAGAGCTTGTATTTAATAATTAAAGCACATTACAACATAAAAAATTACCCATTCTCTCCAATCTAATGTATGAATCCAAAGAAATCACAGGGATATGAAAGTGTCTCCTTACTGGCCAGTTAGAGCTGACTGAAATGACAGGATGCAGAGGAAGTGCGGTGACCATATGGAAGGAGAAATTATTCTAGGTTTAACCAGTGGAGGCTCATCCAGAGGGACAATTGGGGCAACACCCTACCATTTTTTGTGATAAAATCCCCAAAAAGTATGATATTTCTGTTGTGTTTTTTTGTGTCATTTAACATGTGACTGATAGATACAATTTATTATGTCCCCTTAAGCAGCTTGCCTTGTTATTCTCCTATACTGTTGCTAGGCAAAGTAACCTGATCATTCCTCTCAGATACCTTCCAGAAATCCGATAAGGAATCTGTGGGAAGTCCTGTAAGTCATGGTCCACAGCTATCAGGAAGATCCCATCTGCTTATTAATGGAGGGCAAATGGATGTCAACTAGAACTGGCCAAACTAGCATTTGAGGCTTGAATGTAGATCTTATCTGCTTAACACAGCGGATGCCTACCTTAACCCCTTAATGACAGAATGCATAGTAGCATTGTGATTTATTGTACCGAAACGTCCTTTGGATTGCACTTGTAATTTGAATTTACCCTAAAAATGGCCAATTTATTTATTAAATTTATTTATTTGCAAAGTATTTTACCAGGAAGGATACATTGAGATTTCTCTCGTTTTCAAGTATGTCCTGGGATCAAGAACATTGAAATTATCTGACCGATTTAAAGGAATATGTCTATATGGTTTATTCCCTATCTATGGGACCGACCACATATTTTGGAGGTAGTGGTGCCATATGGTGGACGTATTCCTATTAATGATTAAAAACATTCATGTTCCCAGTCTGGCGCCCCATCAACTGGAAAGCTCAGAAACCATCACTGAGGTGAAGTTTAATTTATTGATCCTCCATTAAACTGGGTCATAAGATATTGTGTTTGTGATATCACTGTTGTTCGGAAGTATCATCTTGGATACATCCTTTGCTATTTTACATAATTCTATACCTCACTGCTTTGTTATACTCATGCAAACATACCTTCAAAAGCAGTTTAATAGAAATAAAAAAAAAAATTCCAAGGGGAGAAAAGGGAACCTTTCATCAGATTGTTTTTGTTGCACCATACAACGTCTTCGGTCACAATGGAAAATAGAAATGTCAAACCAGAAGCCACATAATAACACTAAAAAAGTCGAAATATGAAGAACATTAAAGAAAACAGCACTTTCTAACCGCGTGACTTTCTTTAATAAGCTCGGTTCTTCGTATTTTAGTTTCGTCGTAGAGCGGCTGAATAGTCTGCCGACATTTAGCTCGAAAATGAAGTTGAAAAGGAGGAGAAGAAAAAAATCTCGGTATGCCGCATAATCACATCAGGGACAATCATTTTAATGAACTGCTGTTTATTTGCCTTTATTATGAAATTTAGATTGATCTCATTTTAGTACTAACCAATCTTTGGCATTCCCAGGCTTCCTGACCTTTCTTTAGAAGTCTGCGAAATAATTGAGCGCGGATTTCAGCATGGAGACTCATATGAATTCGGAACAATTTTTTTTTCCCTTCATATTTTTGTGAAATAACGTGGTTGTTGTGCTCTTTTTAATAGCACGTCGTCGATCATAAATGATGCAATCACTTTAACTGCAGTTTCTCTCTGCATTTCGATTGCTTTATAAGGAAAAGTAACTCTCTGGGAAAAACAACCATGATTACTTCACATTCATCTGTCCTCCGCAATACAGGGTTCCCGAATTACCAAATTACCAGCCGATGAATACATTTGCCGGCAAACTGGATTTCTTTTCATGCTTCGTGTAGCCACGGTTTAGTGGGATGCTCAGCTAAAAAGCACATAAAGAAACAGAAAATCTTGAAAATTAATGATTTAAATTACATGTAGACGACAGAGGATTGGTGGAGGTCCCCGGCAGATTAGGGTCATCTTGAACAGTGGTTCTCAACCCGGGTCCCCCTAACAGGACAGATATCTGAAGCACAGTACAGGTGATCTGATTTGCTGCTCAATGATTGCAGGATTCAGTCTGCATTTCCCGAAGGTAATCCTTAAAACCTGGGGGACTTGAAGACCGGGGCTAGAAACACTGGTCTAGAAGAAGCTTGAAGAATGGAGACTTAACATCAGCTACAGTATTTCAAATTAAGTCTGAGAAATCACACAAAGGGACTGTAAGGCACTTTGGGAATATATATGGGTGAGAATGATCAAGCCAGAATTACCATGGACAAGGAAAAGGTTGCGCTCCAGGAGATAACAGGTTAAAGTGGTGAACAACGGATGACGACATGTTGGTGGACTTGAGGATTAACAAATAGAATTCCAAGTTGTTTTATTTGTTTTTATGTATGACAATGTCTCACACCAGTTTAGATACCCCTGAAGACGTAACTCCTGATGAAACATGATATAGGTGGGACTACTAGGAATGTGCGTTTCGGGTTTCGGAATTTCGGACTTTTCACAAAATTTCCCGATTCGTGCATTCGGATTCGACCGATTTTCCGAAAATTTTCAGATCCGAAAACGGTAGATCCGAACAAATTTTCGTGCAGAAACGAAAACTTTTCGGAAATTTTCGAATGGACTAGAAATGTGTAAAATCGAAATTCATTTTCGTTCCATTCGTGATTTCGGCTCCATTCCTGATTTCGGTTCCATTTCAGTAATTTCGGACATCGTATTTATATCGCTGATTCTGTAATTAAATTTTGTATCATTCCCATCTCAATGTTTCCTTCCTGGAAAACCAGAGAAATCTCAATGTATCCTTCTTGTAAAACCAGAGAAATCTCAATGTGTCCTTCTTGTAAAACCAGAGAAATCTCAATGTATCCTTCTTGTAAAACCAGAGAAATTTCAATGTATCCTTCTTGTAAAACCAGAGAAATTTCAATGTATCCTTCTTGTAAAACATTAGAAATCTCAATGTATCCTTCTTGTAAAACCAGAGAAATCTCAATGTATCCTTCCTGGAAAACCAGAGAAATCTCAATGTATCCTTCTTGTAAAACCAGAGAAATTTCAATGTATCCTTCTTGTAAAACCAGAGAAATCTCAATGTATCCTTCTTGTAAAACATGAGAAATCTCAATGGCAGAATTATCGTATCATAGAAACATAGAAAACATAGAAACATAGAAAAATGTCGGCAGATAAGAACCTTTCGGCCCATCTAGTCTGCCCAATTACATGGATACTTGACCTGGATTTATCTTTTGTTTAGGATAGCCTTATGCCTATCGGCAGAATTATCGTATCGTTATCGTATCGTATAATTATCGTATCCGAAAAACCATTAGTTTACGTCAAAATGAATAGACACTTTGAAACGAGGAGAACAGACGTTCCGAAAAACACAAAAATTTCCGAAATCACGAAAAAAAAGTAGATACGAAAAACGAATCGTACCGAACCGAACCGAAACTCGGCTGAAATGAGTCGAAACGAAAATTTACAAAATCCAAACGAACCGAATCGAACCGAAAAAAAAAATCGGTGCACAAGCCTAGGGACTACTTTAACTCTCCAATCAAGGTCAAGAATTTTCATTACACATCCAGGGCCCAATTCCAACTGGAGTTAGAATTTTCTCCCTGAATTACTGCTCCCGATAACTTCCTAACACCAGCAGGTTATCGTGGTATTCCAGTAAGAGCATACGGCATTGTATACCAAGCTCTACTCCAACATGTGGTGACAAACATCGCTCACGGTATACGCTCTGGAGTTCATAGGATTCTGATGAGAGTTATCACAGGAGTTGCGTGAGATCTCGTACACAGCTCAAGTTCTAGCAGAAGGCCACCAAGAAATTATTTGTTCTCTGTGTCCTTTTGGTTACGTCACAACAAGATGGCAGATCGGTGCGAAGATCTTGGGGCAGCCTGATAGCTGAGGATAGATGTGGAGGGGAAGGGGGAGAAAGTATATTTTTAATGCTTGTAAAGGGATTTGCTTTCACATAATCACTTTTGGTGCTATTTGTTGTGCCCACAGCAAGAAAGATGAACGACTTGGAATTGCTCTGTATTTGCACACTAGTGAAACATGCAAAATATAGGAGTCACAAACTAACGATATCCAGGCAAAAGGCATGAGAAAATATAAGTTGGCAAAAATTATTAATAATTATCATTATCAAATGATGTCCAAAGAAATCCTGGTTTTCAAGAAATATAAACGTCAAAAACGCAACAGAGTAAATTTAGCTCAACTGCCCTCAACGTCTACACTAAGCCCCAACTGGAATGGACATTCCTCAAGCTCTATTGGTGTTGGGGGGAAAACATTTTCAGTCATTTTTCCATCTCCCCTATTTTGGCTTAAAACTTACAGTTCATTTTTGTCATCTGCATTTCCCAATATAGAAGATAGACACATTAAACACATCGTAAGCATCAGAACAATATGTCGAGTCAACATTTTATAAATGAAGGGCAGAGAGAAAAACAAAATGACAAAAAAGGGGGTAATGATTAGTTTTAACCAAGAATCAGATTAGCAAGCCAGGGTGCCCAGATTTGGCTAGAGGTATCTGGGGGTGCCAATAAATTGTGCAGTGAGGTCCTACATGGAACCCATCGCTGTCAGAATGTTATGGAGTTCTTGAAAGGAAGGGAATGTTTGTTGGTTCTAACAGCATACGAATGCTCTATATATTTATATTTTATTTCGAAATGCACTTTTTCACAGATTATAGTTACATGTCTCGACTGAATTAAATCAGGACGAAGAAAACAAGAAAGTGAAAAGAACAAACGATGACTGAATTAACCTTGGAAAATAAATGAATTAAACTTAATAAATTAAATATATCTTTTGTTTCTCCGTAGGTTTATTCCCCGCGTAAGATTTAAGTACCACTTCATGGGTTTTACACTCAAAACCTTTAATCTTTGAGATGATGTGGAGTGACAACTAATTAAAGGAATGACCATGACTTGACTTTATAGGCAAAACCCTTAGAATTTACCTTCTACGATATGAATGACTATTTCTAATCACCTATAAGAATTTCTAATTTACGTTTTACATCTGTTATAATTCTTGAACAATCTGGAACAAAATAACAATATTGAAAGAAAAAACGATTTAGAAACATTTCACTGCTTGTAAAATTCATGTATAAAATATTTCATAGGAAAAGGGCAATTAATTTACATGCTCAAACAATCACATACCCGTTAAAGACTGTAAATTAATTTCTCATTACCATGCACTGTCATCACTGACAGACTTATGGTAACACTAGTTAAACCTAATGTATTAATGAGGTGGTATACCTTGAAAAAAATACACAACCTTTGGGTTTTTGGTATGGACAAAATTTTCCTTTTCCAACGCTATTACCTTATATCCAGAGGTGGTAACAAAGGTGGAACGGTTATAATGAGGGCTTTATCGTCTACATTAATTTTGTGCCTATACAGTAGATACAACGGATAGCTGTGCGGCATAAACTGAAACATTTGCCTTGCGTTGTGTACTGGCAATTTGTGTAGAATTCTATGCAATAAGTGTTCTGTCCCTTGGCTTAGTTGACTTTTATTTTAGACCTTCCTCTCTTTATAATTAAGATATTCTGAATAGAATATAAACCTTGATAATTATTATTGTTATTTTGTTTTAGAAAGTATTTTACCAGGAAGGATACATTGAGATTTCTCTTCTTTTCAAGGATGTCCTGGGTGGCGAGTATGTACCGTTAGGTGTCTTGCCCAAGGACACTTCCTCGAGAGGTGCTATTGCCGGGATTCAAATCTGTGTCTCCACGGCTATAGAGCAGTGTTATTACCTCTACTCCACCCATCCCTCTCTGTTGGCAAAGATAAGGAAGTTGCCTGGGGCTGTAGGTGGATAAACCAGAAGGTGGGGTTTATTAACCGTGTTGCATTCCATTACTAAATAAGAGGAAACATCAAACGAACCTGATCAACATGAAAATATCCTACATGCAAAAAGTGAGTGAAGAATGTGAGGTCCCTGGAAATGGGAAACATCACAAGGTTTGTGAAGTTTCCGAGAAAAAAGCAACAGCCTTAGTGTCTTGCCCCATGGTGGGTCCCCACTCAGGTCAACGTTTTAGCTCAATGGAGCTGAACCAAATACAAATCAGATGCCATCACCCAGAACTGAAATGCCAAGGCCGTCGCCTCTACACAAGAGGAACCACAGCCCCCTAAGATAGTTTTGGCCTTTCTTTGCCTGCTCTAAACTCGGTTTCTTACCCACAGCCTCATCCACCTTCATCCACTCCCTCTGCAAGTAACCAGCAGCCACAACTCCCCTCAAATCTTTTCCACTGATGCCATAAGCCTCATACACTTTCATCCACTTCCTCTGCCGTCCCACCCAGCCCGACCCTAATTATATAGGCTCCTTTTTTCAGCCGCTTCAATTTTCTCAGTTTAACTTGATCGTGCCCAAGCTCTTGGTCTATCATCATGCAGTGTGTGCTATACCCTCTCTGGTGATTATCTCCACAGTCCCTTAGATTGCAAGCTCATGGGATGTCCGGCTGAGCACTTGTATAAGGTGCTGTACTAGCAGGACAACTATCCTACGGGCAGGGCTATCTGCTCCTTACATTTTATTTATTAGGTCTCCTCTTCGTGCTTCCCCATTTTAAAGTGCTATGGAATCTGTTGGCACTGTACAAGCACTTTTAACTGTAACTCAGGCATAGCAAATACATCTCTAGGCAGCTCAAGCAAGCGGTCCATGTCTGGATTATCCTGTACACTATGAGTGATTAAGGCTTCGGCATGCCACTGCTGTGTTCATCCACAATTTATGAATATCATCCTCAGCATTCTATTGGATTCCATTTCAGTCTCAATAGGAAGTAGGCCAGTGTCTTGAGAATTGTCCTATATTGACGTCATGCCACAATATAACTGGAATGATGGGATGCAACCTAACCCTTGTAAACTATTTAATGATATGTTATTGAGAATTTTAAAAATTGGTCATTAAACAAAGGCTTCATCCTGGGTTTATATTGCAAACTGTCCCATCCTACCTTTCCTTACTTCACACCAAGACAGTTTCCCCAATGGACGTAGGAAGAGCTTAGACGAACGTACAGCCAACACCTGTGTGATTAAATTCATGATTAAGTAGATAAGATCTAATGAAAATGAAGGCATAAATCAGAAGCCATTTAGAAGGGATTTATTGTTTAAAATGCATTGTTTGGGATTCTTCCAAGTGTTTTTGTGAAATTCAGGGTTTAGTAAAGAACGGATTTGACCATTACCCGACGGCACTGCTTACCCCTAATCCAAATTACAATTTATACAGGAGAGCTGGAAAATAATTCAGTTTTAACCTGTTTAGTTTTATTTATAGGGAATTCTAGTACTTAGATACTCTTTTACAAACCAAAAGACACAAGTGCCAGCTCCATCATTCTCCAAACAGTGGATTTACAATTGTTCTTCTGGAAATCTCTTTTTCTCGCTGAGGTTCCCTCATGTGATTACCAACCTTCTAATGAATCTAATTAAAGGCAAGCAGAGCGATTTCTCGTTGACTTTATGAAAAAAACTATTTAAATGCAGCTTCATTTAGATACATTATTGCTTTATGTGTCTGACATTCTATTTCGAGGGAAAACACACATCAAATGCATATTTAACACCAAATCACTGCATTATTGAGCTACAAAACAATATATTTTTAAGCGCGCCTTATCCGTCACATTTAGAAATTCAGATTAACATAAACTCTAGCGGAGAACAATAGGTGTAAGTGATTTAAGGCTCTGTGCTACTTTAGAACTGGATCTGTTGAATATTTATGCCATATTGTTTTTGACATTTAAGAACTCAATTATCGAATGAGTAATCAGCCTTTTGTTATGTTACTTTGGAAAGTAAAAATAAATTGCTCAAACTGGAGAGATAATAAGATGGAAACAGTTCTTGGAGATTTTACGATTCGCTGTCACTTAAGAGAAAAAAAAAAGAAAATAGAAAATAATGTGAAGGTGCGGTGAAAGTAGAGATTGGAAAGAGGATCAGCTGAACCGACAGAGTGCCCGGAATAGCAGGTAGAAATTAGAATTCACAGTATACTACAAATACACATTGTTGCAGCATGGCGCATTAGGGATTTTCTCGAATGCTTGTTTTGAAGATGAATCAACTATTTCTGCATTTGTCCAAAAATTCAAACGTTGACGGCCATATTGTTTACAAGAGGATAATGTATAAAACAGTCAGGGTTATTCAGAGAGAGCTGAACTTGCCCCGAAATTGCGCTGAACAGTGGATTTCCCTCTACGGTCTAATTTCGGTGCCATTCGGTTACTCATTAAGCATGCAGTTTGCCAAATTTTGGCGAATTGGCAGTAAAATACAGTGCCTGTTCGACGTCAGTGAAATCCCCATAGAGAAGCAATGGTTAATCTATTCAGAGACACCGAACAGCACCGAAATGTCAGTGAAATGCCCTGATTTTCGGTGGTTTCATTCCACAGGTTTAATCAGGAGAATCCAATAGGGTTCAATGTCTAAAATATTACCATTTTTATTCAATATCTT
Source organism: Leptobrachium leishanense (assembly GCA_009667805.1). Lineage (NCBI taxonomy): Eukaryota > Metazoa > Chordata > Amphibia > Anura > Megophryidae > Leptobrachium > Leptobrachium leishanense. Next base: position 4,433,710 of record CM019073.1, read on the forward strand.
TTATTAATTAGTCTATTCTTTTAATTTGCAGCAAAAAAATCTATATTTTTAGGATTTATTTAGGCATTTTTCCGGATTTGTTCGTCAAACATTTTTTTCCAAAAAATTTTTAAACAGTCTTTTTTTCTCTTAACAGACGTTTTTATTATTATTTATAGGACCTTATATGTTAATTCCAGACAATGTCGTCCAGTAGTTTTTTTGCAAACCGCATTTGAGATTTTTTGAGTTTCAATTTTAATTAAAAAAAATTTTCTTTACCTTGTTCGTCGGCTTGTCGACTTTTTCTGGTGGCTGGTTTGCACTGTGTTTGGCGGATTGGCTTTTTTCAGACGTGTTTGCAGCGGATCGTCCGGTACATTTGGCGGGTATTCTGTGGCGTTTCGGAACGATCCAATTTGTCAGCAGATTTTTAGATCTGTTCCCTGCGTTTCGTGACCCTGCGGTGAATGCTAAATTCACCGCAGGGTTGGGGAATTTGATTCCCGGAAGTGAATAACCCCCACTGTCTTGGTAAAGCATGATGTTGTCCATTCACAAGATGCATCTCATTTATCTGTTACTCTGCCCATATGTTCTACTCCAAATCATTCTTGATGAGGCACAACTCATTTGATTAAAGAGATAACACTAGACTACATATTCATGGACTCCAGTTAGAAGCTGTGTTTAACTCTCCTGTACCCTGATGTACATAATTATTCCATTGTTATAAACCCGTTTATTAGCGGTCATCTGAAATTTTTTTCTGATGAAATATCAGCATTTTGGCGATTTGTGAGCATCCGAAATTGAGAATTTTATTGAAAACAATATCAATTTATGGAATTTATCTGAAAACTTTCAGATAAATTTCAAACTAAAAAAAGTTGCAGTTTGTGTAATACTAGCCCTAGCCATAACCCTAACCCTAATAAAAAACAGTTACTGTAACAGTCACGCCAGCGTTCCAGGAGCTCCCCGGCACCCCCGTCCTCGCTACTCGCTGACCGGGTGCTGAGAGATAGGACGGCCCACAGCGGTCACATGGGTGGAGGGGAGGCGGGGCGGGGCATGATGACACGTAGCCACTGAGTTTAAAGTCAGGCTGCTTAGGTAGACTCACTGCCCTGACGTGGAGTTTACTTCCCCAGTACTTTGACGATTATGTTATATCGATTGACTTCTGGCTATTCTGAGAACCTTCTATGTGTACTGACCCGGCAATTTCTTAGAACCCCGCTTTTGTGTACTAACCCAGCTATTACCGAGAACCCTGCTTTGTGTACCGATCCGGCTAATTTTTTGTTTGTTTTGAGAATGGATTTTACCAGGAAGGATATATTGAGATTTCTCTCATTTTCGAGTATGTCCTGGGTGGCGAGTATGTACCGTTAGGTGTCTTGCCAAGGACACATAATGGAGAGGTGCTCTTGCCGGGATTCAAACCTGTGTCTCCACAGTCTCTCTCCACGGTTATAGAGCAGTGATGTTACCTCTACTCCACCCACTCGGCACTATTTCCGAGAACCCCGCTTTGTGTACTGACCCAGCTATTTCTGAGAACCACGTTTTGTGTACTGACCCAACTATTATGGAGAAGCACACTCGGGCTATTCTTGACAACCCTGTTCTGAACACCATCCTTGGTATAAGGCTAAACCGCTCTTCTAGTATTAGGATCTATACTATCAGAGCCTGCTCTGTTCTACTACTCTGTGGTATGTTAACCCTTATTGAGTGTATCAAGATAGAGTCCCTGGAGGTAGTCCACTGTATTGACCATTCAAGGATCGGAGGGGTAGATAGGGTACTGTACGCAGGGACCGACATCTTGAAATCAAGGTGGATCCGTGACAGTAACACTAATGCAAACAGAACCAGTAAGTCTAGCAATAACTCAACCCTAGAGGCAACCCTAACCCTAACCATAACGCAAACATAGCCGTATACAATACACGGGACAATCTAGAAACAACAAAACACCGGACTAAAGCTCCTTTATAGACGCGTATAATAAATATCTCGATCGGCCACTCACAAACGCTGATCCAGTCACATAATATCTCCACTTCTTCATGTATGACCATAGGATCCTCTCATCAAATGGTCCTCAAAAGGAATGAGAAATGAAAAAGACCATGGTGCAATTCACTTATAAAACCCACCATTTATTGAGCTTAAAAGATAAAATGGAAAGGAGTGCACATCAACAATAAAAACCACCAATCACTGCGTCCCAAGATTCCCAGAGCCAGCTGACTGATCAAACTTCAATATGGCTGGACCTGTTCCCGTCTTGACGCCTGACGTGTTTCGTCTGTCGGACTTCAAGAGCATGTTCTTTATTGTTACATGTCTACATATACCTCACATATTGATAATACCTGAAGTGACAGCAAATTGTGGTTGAAGAGAATACATATAAACCACCCTGGCGAGGACGTTTCATATTATGCAGAACCTTTATCCATTTTGAACGTGCAAAATGTAATCTATTAATATTCTATAGATAGAATTTTGTATTTGTTTTAAGTAAGACCTTGACTGAGGCTCATTCACTTTCTTTATCGCTGCCCTGTAGTCTTTTTTATATATATATATATTTAATGCAGAAGAACTAACAGAAGTAAAACAGGAAATAAATGGTTGCTCCTTTCAACTAAATTAACCCATAAATACGTGGCTTCCAGAATGTACCGCAACAATCTTCAAGCCATGACTAAAATATGCTTTTCAGCCCAAATAAATTGCCATTTCAGCCAACCAGAGTGAAAAGATAAGCACAAGTCACTCAGGCTGTAATGAAGCACCATGTTACGACCTCTCGGGCCAGCCGTTCTTTGTTCACTCTTCTCACCACGTCTAAGCTCTCGCAGCTCTAAATGTAAAATGTTCTATTGTGAAATGTGATAATAAAAAAAGAAAAACAATGATAAAATATATATATATATATATGCCATCCTTAACGTTAAATGTCAAGTTCTCTTTGTACTTTTTATTGTATGGCTTTAAAGGATTTCATCGCAAAGCAGAAAATAATCACACAGGATCCCCCAACTCTTACCGTCTTCCTCCACCATGAATGGATATTTGACTCAGTTTAGGCATACCGCGTTACCAGCCAAGGAAAAAAAAAAAAAAACAATATTATGGGGGGGTTATACAAAGAACACTGAAATTTCGTTGCGCTATTGATCGGCGCACTGCAGCGAGCCGAATTCGCCATTCACCGCAGGGTCCACGAAGTACGCCGGATGGATCCGCCAGATGCCTCCGATCAGCCACACACACCCGATAATCCACCGAACAGACCGCCAGACGCCTCCGATCAGCCGTCGAAAAAAGCCGCCCAGCCTCCGAACAGGAGTTTAAAAAAATATATAAAACAATAAATGCAATTTTTAGTCGGCATTTAAAACAAAATACATGGAAAAAAAAAAGCTCTTCTACAGAATAAAAATAATAAAAAAAAACTGCCATAAAATATTTGCTGGAAAAATACACACACCTAATTTTTTTTTTTTTTAAAAAAAAATAGACTTTTTGCTGCAAAAAATAAACCGTTGAATAAAAATATCCAACAAGCTTAGTGTTTCCAAAATGTAAGTATAAACGTAAACGGTACATACATTTTAGCACTCTCTAATGGAAATTGGTTTCATATAAATCCACTGGGCCCTTCAAAGTGGTTTTATGGGAAACCACGTGGTAGTAAGATGGTCAAGCAAAACTTTGCAGCATAAAATTCAAATATAAGATACCTGCCATAAAAATTATTGGTATGGAAAACAAAAATGAGGATATAGCACTTGTGTTAGAATGTTTAGATATTGGATGGCTTCCAAGGCAACGAGAGGGCAAAAATATTTAGTAAATGTGAATAAAGTACTTCATTAACTGTACTTCTACATATTAAAGTATAATTTGCAGGAACTCACCCATGGTACAGAAAGCATCCGTTTAACCTTTTTACACCACGGGATCGCACCATGCCGTCCTCGCGACAGATGGGACTCAGTGCCACAGGGCGCCATATCGCTCCCCACTGGTGTCTATAGGCCACAACAGGCTCGCTCACCAGTCACTCATTCGCTGCCGCGGGACGGTCTGCACTCAGTCCATCCTCTGCAGCCAATGACGTGCGACGCACGACTGCTGCATCGGCAGGCTGGAGGAGGGGCCTGCTGCAGCAGCTGGGGGGGCAGGGTGTAGTAGTTAACCCCTGCTGGCGTTAACACCCTCCCGTCGGGCACGACACGCTCGATAGGTGGTAAGGGGTTAATGCATCTTAGGGTGTAATAGCGCAATAGAAATGGGAAATAAAGGAGAGAGACCTAAAAAAACGAGAGTGAAACATATCCGAGTATAATAAGCCGCAGGTAACGCGACAGCGTATAAAGTATTATGGATGCTTATTCTCCTATATTAAATTTACAACTATGCAGCAAAAAATACAGAAAATAGCATGTGACATCGCATTACACGTGAATAACAAATACTGAAGAAAAATAAATGCGATTTGGTATTAAAATATAATCGGGATTATTCCCAGTATTTTAAGTGTGTGGTTATCACATCTAAATGACTATAAAGTGAATTTAAATCAAATACTTATATGCTGAATATCTTTGAATGTATTATTCAATCGGCAGATCGCAGATCATGGATATGAGGGGAAAAAAAAAAAAGACGGATAACGAGTTATAATGCTGCCTGTATGTTATTTATGGCCATTATATTTCCTCTTAATGGAACACGCTTCCGTGACACAGAGCAAATGACAATGCGATGGTTTGCGGCACTGCGATGTAAAATGATTTCACCCAGAAGTTTGCATTTAATATGTAGCTCCTCTATAATCCAGAATTCTATAAAAGAGACTAAAGAAAGTTACCGGCGAGAAATTGCCGTCCGGCTAAAAAAAAATAATCTTAGAAACGGCTTTAACAGAAAAACAAAACCCTGAAACAATTATTTCAGTATCCACTGCTGCTTACAAATAAATATATATATATATACACTCATTAATCAATGTGTTTTACTATAGGGTTATTCAAAGAGCGTCCTCTCATTCGGCGCATTTTGGCCATTTCAGAATTCACCACTTTGTGCCCCGAAGTGAGCCAAACAACGGATTAGTGGAGTTTACGTATCACATCCTGACCACTTTAAAACTATGAGGTGGTCAGGAATCAGGATGAGTAGAGTGTCCCTTTTATTTGTAAATCAGAAGGAAAATTGCATAGGAGAGCAGAGGGACAGTGCTGGGTTAAGGACTACATGGGCCTGGTGCTGAGAATTTTAGTGGGCCTCTGTCGCACCCCACTCAACTCTACTGTGACTCTTACATGGATTTTTTCACCTTCCATTGCTCCTCAGCCCACACCTTTTCACCTCCCATTGTTCCTCAGCCCACGCCTTGTCACCTCCCATTGTTCCTCAGCTCACGCCTTTTCACCTCCCATTGCTCCTCAGCCCACACCTTTTCACCTCCCATTGTTCCTCAGTCCACACCTTTTCACTTCTCATTGTTCCTCAGCCCACGCCTTGTCACCTCCCATTGTTCCTCAGCTCACGCCTTTTCACCTCCCATTGTTCCTCAGCCACGCCTTTTCACCTCCCATTTTTCCTCAGCCCACGCCTTTTCACTGCCCATTGTTCCTCAGCCCACGCTTTTTCACCTCCCATTGTTCCTCAGCACACGTCTTTTTACCTCCCATTGTTCCTCAGCCCACGCCTTTTCACCTCCCATTTTTCCTCAGCCCACGCCTTTTCACCCCATTGCTCCTCAGCCCACGCCTTTTCACCTCCCGTTGTTCCTCAGCCCACGCCTTTTCACCTCCCATTGTTCCTCAGCCCACGCCTTTTCACCTCCCGTTGTTCCTTAGCCCACGCCTTTTCACCTCCCATTGTTCCTCAGCCCACACCTTTTCACCTCCCATTGTTCCTCAGCCCACGCCTTTTCACCTCCCATTGTTCCTCAGCCCACGCCTTTTCACCTCCCATTGTTCCTCAGCCCACGCCTTTTCACTGCCCATTGTTCCTCAGCCCACGCCTTTTCACCTCCTATTGTTCCTCAGCCCACGCCTTTTCATCTCCGATTTTTCCTCAGTCCACGCCTTTTCACCCCATTGTTCCTCAGCCCACTTATTCTCCTCTTCCATTCTTCTCACACATCGCCATTGTGCCACTGCCCCATCTCTCTCGATTGTGTTTGTGGCAATTAATGGCAGTATAATTAACATTTCAGTGGGCCTATTTCAGGTAGTGGGCCTGGAGCTGCAGCTCCAATAGCCCCTATGTTAACCCAGTCTTGCCGAGGGGTGACAACATGGGCTGAGGTCCCGGAACTCATACCGCCTATGGTCCTGAAATCAGCATGCTTTGTGCTCAGTGCCCACTTACTAATATTTGCATGATACATATGGTACGGCAATAATTAAAAATGCTCAATTTTTGATTTATACCACATCTGTCCAATCAGGTCCCGGATCACAGAATGACAAAAATGAGAGGCCCCTGGGCCTGTTCCCCCACAAATTAAGCCTCGGCAGGGACTAATCAAAAAAGAACACGCCAACGAGCATTTGTCCCTTCTCTATACTACTCCTAGTATCATGTATAAAGGATACTTTAACATCATGAGGATTTCACAGATCATGGTAGCGCAGAGTAGGGATGAGCTGTTCGGTTCGATGTGTTCGGAGTTCGATTCGAACATCGCCAGTTCGGATGTTCGCGAACTATCTGCTGCATGTTCGCCCACAATGCACCACAATGCACTTTATCCACTGGCCTTAAGCTTGTAATTGGCTACAGCCTGCACCTGACCACAGTTTAGGTGCAAGACAGGTGCAAGACTATGCCAATCACGGTTCAGAGTCCTGATTGGGCAAATTTTGCCCAATCATGGGCTCACAGAGCTAAGTCCCGCAGCACACTATATAAGGCTTGAACCCAGCACAGCCAGCAAGTGTTTTTCTGCAGGAGTGAGAGGAGATTGTTCTGTCAGTGTGTCTTTTCACTGACAGTGATAGCTATTGGGGGGGTCTCACTTGTTGCAGATATCTGGGAATTGGTGGTGGAAAGTGTGTCTTCTCAGTCACTGACAGTCAGCTATCAGGGGGGTGTCACATATTTCCATAAAATTTCTGTGAATTGTAATCCGTGTCTTCTCAGTCACACTGCCACCCATCAGGGGGGGCTCAGTGATTTATAGGAGGTTCCTGGGAATTGTAATTTGTGTCTTGTCACTGCCACCCATCAGGGGGTCTCACAGACTTCTAGGAGGTTTCTGGGAATTGTAATCTGTGTCTTGTCACTGTCTGCCAGCTATCAGGGTGTCTCACTGAGTTATTCCAGAGTTCTGGAAATCTTTAATCTTTATACCAGAGTTGAATCAGAGTTCTGCAGCTTATCTCGAATTTTTATAACAGAGTTGAATCAGAGTTCTGTATATCTTTAATCTATATATCTCTCACCATGTCAGAAAGAGCAAAAAGGACATGCAGACGCTCCCAGACACAGATAAGAGGGCAAGCAGCCTCTATGTCACCAGGTCATCGTGGACGTGGTGCATTCTCTGCAGGGGCACGCTTGTCCTTTAACTGGTGCTGGCCGTCTTAAGCAGCAGCAGCAACATACAGAGGATTTGGTGGATTGGCTAACCAGGCCATCCTCATCCTCCGAGTCCTCTGCCAGCCAGGCTTGTAGTGCTTTACAGTCCACCTCAGCTGCCAAAGCATCTAATGCAGCCTCCATGTCCACAGCTACTCCGGCCGTAGCCTCACTATTACACACGGAGGAGTCAGCTGAATTGTTTGACTACAATGAGAGTGACATGCTGCTTGAGGATGCGCAGCAAGTACAGTGCTCTGATTCAATCTCTGAGGTTGAGGAAGGGAGTATAATGAACCTAGAGGAAGGGGGTGCCAGTGACACACAAATAACTGGCACTCATGTTGCCCCAGCAGCTGCAGCATACTGCCAAGTTGGCTCCAGTGACGAGGAGATAGGGGGTGATGACAATGATGATGAGGTCACTGACTTCACCTGGGTGCCTGATCGAACAGAGGAGTCAAGTGAGGAGGAGGAGGCACAACAAACACGAGGCACAACGTCCTCTATGACCAACCGTAGCCAGTCCAAGGCATCAGATGTCAGAGCTGCTCAGGTGCAGAGCGCTGTTGTCTCAAAGCACACATCCAGGAACTCTGCTGTCTGGGAGTTCTTTAAGAAATGTGCAGCAGACCGCACCATTGCTATTTGTAATCTATGTCAGATGAGGATCAAGCGTGGGAAAGACATCCGACGCTTGGGTACCACATGCTTGAGGTGACATATGACCACCTGCCACGCATCCCGTTGGTGCAACACTTTGCGTAGGTCCTCCTCCTCACCTATCTCTACCCCCACTATATGTCCTGCCATGTCATTGACTCCAACCTCCACTGACAGGGATGATGCTACAGTAATGGATGTACCAGGTCCTTCCTCACGATGTGACAGCATCCCATCAGCTGAAGATTTACGCAGTCAGATTACGTTGCCCCAGCTGCTGCAGCGTAAGAAAACATATAGTCCCAACCATCTCCAAGCACAGCGTCTAAATGCCAGTTTAGCTGGTTCCAAAATGCCATTTCTTTTCACGGAAGGCCATTCCAGCACTATACCAGCACGTGGAAGACAATGTTATCGAGTCATTGGGAAAGGCAATCAGCAGCAAAGTGCACATGACTTTAGACACGTGGTCCAGCAAGCATGGACAGGGCCGATACATTTCCTTTATGGCACACTGGGTAATGCTGATTGCAGCTGGGAGGGATCCAAGATGGGGCTCTGTGCTGGAGCTTGTTCATTCACCATGCCTCCAGAAAGCTGCTTGTATGAGGTCTGTCTGCTCCACCACCACCTCTCCCTTTTCCTCCTCCTCCTCCTCGGTCTCTGGCGAAGTGGCAGTTAAACCGACGCGTGACAGGGGCTACGCAATGGCTCAAGCAAAAAGATGCCATATTGTGCTTGAGCTGGTTTGTTTAGGGGACAGGAGCCACACCGGGCCAGAAATTCTGTCAGCTCTGCAGGGGCAGGTGCAGAGATGGTTAACACCACGCCAGCTTCAGCTGGGAATGGTCGCCTGTGATAATGGCAGCAACCTTCTCTCCGCCCTATGCCAGGGTAAGTTGACGCATGTACCATGCCTAGCACACGTCCTAAATCTGGTGGTACAGCGTTTCCTAACCAGGTACCCAGGGCTGGCAGAGCTTCTCAGCCAGGCCAGAAAAGTCTGCAGCCACTTCAGACGGTCATTCCCAGCAAGCGTTCGCCTGGCAGAAATTCAAAGAGAATTCCACCTTCCCACAAACCGTCTGATCTGTGACATGCCCACCAGGTGGAACTCGACATTAGCAATGCTGCAGCATCTGCACAAGCAGCAGAGGGCCATCAACGAGTACCTGTGTAATTATGGCACAAGGACAGGTTCAGGACAACTTGTTCACCCCCTGCAGTGGCTGATGATCAAGGATGCATGCACTGTACTGTCACCATTTGATGAGGCAATGAGGATGGTGATCAGGGACAGTGCATGCATCAGTGACACAATTCCTTTAGTGTTCCTGCTGGAGCACACGCTGCGGGAATTATAGATGTGGCACTAGAGGCAGAGCAGCGGGAGGAAGAGGCAGGGCCGGACTGGCCTACCGGGATGCCGGGAGGGATCCCAGTAGGCTGCTTCATTTTTGGGCCGCTGGGGAGCCTGGAGATAACAGGAGGCTTTAGAATCTGGCTCCTCCCCTACTATTCCCGTCTCTTCCTGTCCCCGCGCACACTGTGTGCACTGGGAGGGAAGTAGGTGGGCAATGGGTCGGCCCATCCATGAAGCATTTGTCCAGGGCAGCCTCTCATCATGCTGCTGCAGTTGCTCCTCCCCATCCTCCTGTACAGCTTCCTGTCTCTGCAACACGAGGGAGGAAGGAGTGAGAGAGGTGGGGAGAGCAGGGCCAGTCTGTGCAGCAGCTGCAACCAGCCGTAGAGTGGACATCCCATTGCAAAGTAAGTTTGGGATACCCCCTGGCACCCAAGCAGCGTTTGTTTTTGGTTTTTTTAAATTAGCTACACACACACACACACACTAGGGAGCAGGGATGCCAGGCTACTCGAGACAGCTGTAAAGCTGCTGGCTGTACAGCCCGACTGCTCCCCTGCCCCTAAACATGTAGAAATCCAGCTCCTTACTCTGTAGCTGCTCGAATTTAAAAATAAAAAAAAACGCACCTCTCCCACCATCTCTAACTCACTCTGCAGGGAAGGGGCACATGCAGGCACTGCAGAGAATGATTATTAAATCAGTGTGTGTGTACACAGAGACCACGGGGGTCACAGTGAGAGAGGGGATCACAGAGAGAAAGGGGGGATCACAGAGAGGGAAAGAGGTGGTCACAGAGAGAGAAAGAGGGGATCACAGAGAAAGAGGGGGTCACAGAGAAAGAGGGGGTCACAGAGAAAGAGGGGGTCACAGATAGAGGGGGTCACAAAGAGGGGGTCACAAAGAAAGAGAAGGGTCACAGAGAAAGAGGGGGTCACAGAGCAAAAGAGGGGGTCACAGAGAGAGAGAACGAGGGGATCACATAGAAAGGGGATCACACAGAGAAAGAGGGGGTCACAGAGAGAAAAAGGGGGTCACAGAGAGAAAGTGTAGGTCACAGAGAGAGAAAGAGGGGGTCACAGAGAGAGAGGGGATCACAAAGAAAGAGAAAGAGGGGATCACAGAGAGGGATAGAGAGAGGGGATCACAGAGGGATAGAGAGGGGATCACAGAGAGAAAGAGGGGATCACAGAGAGAGAGAAGGTCACAGAGAAAGAGGGGGTCACAGAGAAAGAAGGGGTCACAGAGAGAGAGAAAGAGGGGAGCACAGAGAGGTGATCACAGAGGGATAGAGAGAGGGGATCACAGAGAAAGAGGGGATCACAGAGAGAGAGAAGGTCACAGAGAAAGAAGGGGCCACAGAGAGAGAGAAAGAGGGGAGCACAGAGAGAAAGAGGGGGTCACAGAGAGAGGTGATCACAGAGGGATAGAGAGGGATCACAGAGAGAAAGGGGATCACAGAAAGAGGGGATCACAGAGAGAAAGAGGGGGTCACAGAAAAAGAGGGGGTCACAGAGAAAGAGAGGGTCACAGAGTGAGGCGATCACAGAGGGATAGAGAGAGGGGGTCACAGAGGGACAGGGAGATGAATCACAGAGGGATAGAGAGAGGGGATCACAGAGAAAGAGGGGGTCACAGAGAGAGAAAGAGGGGATCACAGAGAGACTATTAATACACACCGCACATTGCTGTGAGTTTTATTGCTGTGCAGCTCTGATACGTATCCTTTTCGTTTGCACTTACCACAAAATAGGGCTGGTCTAAAAAATATTTTCATGGGCTGCTTTTTATTCCCAGTCTGGCCCTGGGAAGAGGAGGCCTTCCCTAGCTCTCAAGTCCCCAGTCTTTCCCCAGACAGCATTCCTGCGGGTCCTCAGATCAGACAGGAGGAGGATGAGGAGGAGGAGGAACATTTAAGTAGTGGGGGCATTGAAGGTGGGGATTCCTCAAGGGAGGGTTTTGAGTGCCCAGAAACCCAAGGACTAGTACGTGGCTGGGAGGAGGAAGTGCATGATGGGGTCATCCTCATTGACCAGGAAGACTCGGAAGCTAATGCCACCTCCAACCTACGCTGCATGGGCTCCCTTATCCTGCAAAGCCTGGTAAAGGACCCCAGGATTCGTGCTATCAAGGAGAGGGATCATTACTGGTTGGCAACCCTTCTTGATCCACGATATAAGGGTAAAGTTGCAGAGCTCATCCTGCCCGCACAGAGGGAGCACAGGATGAAAAAACTTGAGACTCTAAAGCGACACTTGTGTAACACCTTTACAGGCACTGGTAGGTTACCAAGTGATGACACAGGTGCTTCCAATTTTTTTAGTCCACGACGCCAGGGATGTCAAATGTAGGCACCCATTGCCAGCGTCTTCACCGTATGGTGCAGGACTACCTAGGGGCAAGGGCAGACCTGGATACCTTTCCAGCAGATGATCCACTGGCTTACTGGGTGTTGAGATTGGATCACTGGCCAGAACTTAGCCAATATGCTATGCAGCTACTAGGTTGCCCTTCATCCAGCGTGCTTTCTTAAAGGACGTTCAGTGCCGCTGGAGGTTTTGTCACAGACAAAAGAGTGCGTCTGTCCACCGACTCTGTAGACCAGTTGACATTTATAAAAATGAGGGATGATCGAGTCAGCGCTTCCTTCAAAGGGTTTTTTCTTTTTTTCTGTGTACCTTTAAAATAAACAGAAACGCTGCCATAGCGTAATAAATTTCTAAACAAATGTAGATAAGAAAAAGGAGGATGCACTCACATTTTTTTGTGTCTCAATCAGACACTAGATGCTCCAATCAATCGTCAAAATTAGATGGGAATGCCGAATTTCCCCTGGATACGTAGTCTTGTAATCCCCAAAAAGTGCTGCACGCCAATTATAGATTTAAAAGGCAAAATTTATTTAAAATAAATAAAACAAGCACATGGGTAAAGCACCTAAACGTGTTTCGCAAGCGGCCTCGCTTCCTCAGCAGGTGTCAAGGATCCTCCTTTTTCTTATCTACATTTGTTGAGAAATTTATTACGCTATGGCACCGTTTCTATTTATTTTAAAGGTACACAGAAAAAAAGAAAAAACCCTTTGAAGGAAGCGCTGACTCGATCATCCCTCCTTTTTGCTATATTTATTATCCTTTGGTGGGTTTGGATATACCACCTATTGAAAGAGACAGCTGCTGATTCATATAAAGAACTGATTCTACTCTTATATCAATTTATATACGAATAGTGTTTTGTGGAACAGTTTACATCCATCTCCTCTAGGTGGCGCCATTGATACAGCCCTTTTTTTCCATTTATAAAAATGAATCAGTCCTGGATCAGCAGCTATCAATCCCCTGATGCTGACATAACGAAATAGATCGGGGATCTCTTCTGCATTCACAAAACCTCCACCACTGCACTCTTCCACAATACCACAAAAGGGTTACGGTGTGTAAGGGCAGAGGCTATGACCCCTATGTAGTGTTGTGTATATGGAACCCGGTGGCAAGCCGAAGGAGGAGTCCAGGAGGGATATAATCAGTTGAACTTTTACTGGGTGGAACAAAATATAAGTCCAGAACAAAAGGAATGCAAGATGTCTTTGACAAAGTAAAGTCCAGAACGAAGGGTTGTAGGGATAAATAACACAATTTGTAATCTTTGGAAATAGTCCTGGGGTAGAGGAATTAGACTGAAGACAGGATCTGGAACCGGTACCAGAGGTATAGAGGCAAGCCCGAAGATGGAACTGGTGCCGTGGAAGCAAGCCTGGAGATGGAACTGGTGCCGTGGAAGCAAGCCTGGAGATGGAACTGGTGCCGTGGAAGCAAGCCTGGAGATGGAGCTGGTGCCGTGGAAGCAAGCCTGGAGATGGAGTTGGCGCTGTGGTAGCAAACTTGCAGATGGAGCTGGCACTGTGGTAGCAGGCCTGGAAGTGGAGCTGGCACCGTGGAAGCAGGCCTGGAGGCGGAACTGGTACCATGGAAGCAGAACTGGAAGCGGAGCTGGTACCGTGGAAGCAGGACTGGAAGCGGAGCTGGTACCGTGGAAGCAAGCCTGGAGATGGAGTTGGCGCTGTGGTAGCAAACTTGCAGATGGAGCTGGCACTGTGGTAGCAGGCCTGGAAGCGGAGCTGGCACCGTGGAAGCAGGCCTGGAGGCGGAACTGGTACCGTGGAAGCAGAACTGGAAGCGGAGCTGGTACCGTGGAAGCAGGGCTGGAAGCGGAGCTGGTACCGTGGAAGCAGGACTGGAAGCGGAGCTGGTACCGTGGAAGCAGGACTGGAAGCGGAGCTGGTACCGTGGAAGCAGGACTGGAAGCGGAGCTGGTACCGTGGAAGCAGGACTGGAAGCGGAGCTGGTACCGTGGAAGCAGGACTGGAAGCGGAGCTGGTACCATGGAAGCACGACTGGAAGCGGAGCTGGTACCGTGGAAGCAGGACTGGAAGTCAGGATACTCTTGGAGCAATACGAAGGGGAACCACTGGAGAACGTGGTGGTGAACCACAGTATAACCTGGTTAATGAACTGGAGAAGGCGGCAGGTTTAAATAGGGTTCAGAGAATCATAAGAACACCGTTCACCTGGAGCTCGCAGGTGGAATTGGGATACCTGAGTGCTTGATAGATTAATTGGTGGTATACGAGGATCTCCAGTGCAGGTGGAATGCAGTACCTTTACTTGACCAGCAGAGGGCGCCAGAGTACCTAGGTCTTCATGCTCTAGGATGGACGATCGCGCATGCGCGCCTGGCTTCTGTTCAGTTGGATGCCGGAGGCGGCGTGGGACACATCCTGGCTCTCCTCCCTCGAGCTGAAGACCGGAACAAGGGAGCGACGCGCCACGAGGGACCTCAGGTGAGTCTGCAAGGCGTCCCAACATGGCGGCCGCGGTCTGACCGCGGCGTGGGGCATTACATGGTGTGAAGGCACTTGCTGCCACCAAAGGCACAATATTTGGGTGCACTGACACGGACGCCTATTTTACCAGATTCATATCATTTTAATATTGGACCGCAGGGTCCAACCCTGCACTCTTCCACAATACCACAGAGGGGTTACGGTGTGAAGGCACTGTTGCCGACACTAAAGGCCCAATTTTAAAGCACCTATTGTTACTTTCATCCAAAGCCTGCATAAGTTTCACCACAATTTAGCAAAAAAAAAATCACTAAACTTGTTCTGCGTGTCCTAAAACGTCTCTTTTCATACAAACTGCCGCCCCAAGCAGTTGTTTATGAATAGATTAAAGGAAAACTGTTTACGGTCATTTGAAATGTCATTTTTTTCTTTTTAAATGCTTCTATACATCCTAGAAATCCGCCACTTCACGGGCCAGTTATGGGGACCTCCTAGGCACGATATTTGAAGGAATTTTTTGTTTTTATTTTTAACCCTTATTTCATGGAAAACTCACTGTTCCTTTAACCACTTCGCTGCTGAGGACGCGCTCAGCGCGTCCTCAGCAGTCCCGCTGGTATGCGGAGGACGCGCTGAGCGCGTCCTCCCTTTGGGGTCAGCGTTCGGCCGGGTTCCGGCCGATCGCTGGCCCCTCCGGTGCGGGCTGACATCCTGGATGTCAGCCCGGCATCCGGACCAGCAGCCGCCAGAATTAGGTGTCATCACGGGGGCGCGATGACACCTAATTCAGGCGCCCCCCCCCGCATGTGCGGAGGAGGCGCCTGAAAGGGAGGGGGGGGAGGTCCTTCGGACCTCTCTCCCTCCCGATCGGCGGCGCACAGGGGGTTAACCCAGGCATCATTTGGAAGGGCACAGCCTGCCCTTCCAAATGATGCCTGGCATTAACCCCTGGGGAGCTGGATCGCGAATCGGCGCTGAAAAGCGCCGGTTCGCGATCCTTTCCCGGAGCTGGCCGACATCTTGGATGTCGGCCAAGCCTCCGGGAACTCCCCCAGAGGACTGGCGTCATCGTGCGTAGCACGATGACGCCAGTCCTAGACTTAACCCCTAACTGCCACCAACTGTGGAGATAGGGAGTTCATTGGAACTCCCTATCTCCCGATCCGTGGCAGCTAGGGGTTAAATTTTGGTATCGTTGGATCGGCCAGAGCATGGCCGTTCCAACGATACCAAACATGAAAGTGAAAAATTTTGTAAAAAAAAAAAAAAAAGAAAAATAAAAATAAAAAAAAATTAAAAAAAAAATAATAAAAAAAAATAAACACTTTTTTTTAATTTTTTTTGGTTTGTTAATGCAGCAATATTGTTCCCATTTCAATTATAATGTGAACAATGATGCTGCACTAACGATTTTTGTATGCGGTGCGTTTGTTAAAAATAGTGTCATTTTCCCCAAAAAAAAATGTAACGAGACCCCATCTCTAATTTTTTTAACAAGCGCACCCCATACAAAATATAACCGCAATTGCTCGCATGTTAAAATGTGGAAAAAAACACTTTACACATTGTAAATTATTGAAAATACATATTTTATTGCATTTTTTGTTATAATATACAGACATGACATAACGTATACATATAATAATGACATATTATGAATCTACTGAGTCTGACGGAAAGAACGATATATAATATGTCTGGGTCATATACTAAAATAAGCCTTCAAAACACGTTTAAACATGATGCGCAAAACAGGTAAAAATGACCTCAGCATAGGGGCGGGAAAAGCCTCAGCAGCGAAAGGGTTAAAAACGTTTTTTTTCTCTTTAAAGTTTTTTGCTTGTTTCCTGTCCCCCAGGGCACTACCCGGACCCCCATACACCTTTTATGGCAAATATCTTGCATATATGCCCTCTTGGAGGGCACTCTAAAATTCAAACTTTCGAGTCCCATTGATTTGTATTGAATTTGGTTCATGTTCAAGCTCGAACTTTTGAAATTGTTCGAATTCGAATGCGAACCGAACACGGGGGTGTTCGGCTCATCCCTAGCGCAGAGCTGTCGATTTTTCAGTTTGCAAGTGAAATATATTCAGGATAATTCAGGCTGGTAGTGAGCTCCACACTCTAAGAGAACACTGTAATATTTTTATAATAGGGATTGGTTACAAAAGCCGCAGCGCCGCACAGCCAAGCAATATAATTATGTTTAGCAAGAGCTTAAGAAAGTATAATAAAAAGCAATAATATAAATAACACCAATGGTAATGATAATAATGAAAACACATTATTTTTAATTGCTTATCTACCGTTGAAAAAAAATTACAGGATAATATGAAATAAATTGTAAGATTAAAATAGAAAAGCATTTACTACTGTTCAAATTGATAATTTCAGATAAGTATATTTCTAGGAATAGAATGTTCACTGGTGCCTTTTATTAAAGGGATACACGGTTACAAACACAGTTTTCTTTTCTTTGCCCTTAAATAAGGGCCCGGCTGCTATTTTGTCAGTTATATCCCCAGTGCTCTTAGTAATTCATTCCCTTTTGTGTCCAGTTCGTACTAGTGTCAAGTGTATAAAGCGAAATGTGTTATTTGTGTCCTGGTAAAGTGTATCCCAGCTAGAGATGGGCATTCGTTTCGGAAAAATTCAGAATTCGGTACGAAATTTGATAATTCGTATTCGGAATCGGAAGTACTTCCAAATAACGAATCGATATGATACGAATATGAAACGAAAATGAGACTATAGGATATGAAACCAAACAAAATGGTATATAACAAATTTATTTCGTTTTACACTGTGTCATCATCATAAAAGAAAAATTTGAATAATTGATATCAACTATCGAAATTGAAATGAACTATCAAATGGATATCAACTATCGAATTCGATTCGATACGAATCCGATACGATACAAATCAATCTGAAATTAAACGAAATACAAAATGAAACGAAATTAGTTACGAAATTCCAAAAACTAAATTATTTAAAAACTTAACGAAACAAAACTAAACGAAACAAATTTTTCAGCCATGCACATCCCTAATCCCGGCTGGCCTATAATTGTGTACTGTGGTAGGCTCCCCCGGAGATCGCGAATACCGCTGGCAAGCTGCCAAAACCCAATGTTTGTTTGTTCACCCGCCTGCTCTGTAGCCTCCTTTGCCCCCACCATGATGCTTTTTGGACAGATGGTAGCCCGGTATGGGGTGAATTAGAAGAGGAAGCAACCCCGGGATCACCCCTCAATCAGCCGCCAAACCCAGGTCGGGCTTCCAAGCCACATAAGGGGTTCGGCCAGAAACCGAGCTCACGCTCCAGGTGTTGGAATTTCCCAGATGAGGAACGGCCCAGGGCAGACCAGACATCTTGACACCAAAAACTGGGATCGAGCTAGAGGCAGTGGCAGCCCATGTTAAAGATGCAAAAAGGGTTATGGCTAGAGGCAGTGGCAAAACTGGCGCAGGGTGTCTGAGGGTGGGCAGGAGAGAGAACAATGGGACTGTCCCCTATAAATGTACCCTGTGTGTGTCAAAATAAACCAAATTGATCTTCTTAATCTGTACTACTACTTGACGAGTATTTGGGTAAGAAACTATCCAGTGGGGAGCAGAAAGCGGGCCTCTTTACTACACCCAACCGCTGCACTTCCAACAGGGGACCTGAACCCGGCTTACTATCGCGGCTCACTCGGCACCTACGGCAGATCTATCACAGTAGCGGCATCCGTCATAATTTCTTCTTTATTTTATTAGGATTTCCCCCCCCCCCTTCCCCTCGCAGCACGCAGCTCCTCCTCTTAGTCTCAGGGACTCCTGAACCCGGCAGTCACTATAGCTTTTCTGCACAATTTACGCTCTTATGCAACTTGCATAGAGTGGGAACCGCAAATTGCGCAGCGTTATGGGACTCAAGTACTAGTGTGTGTGTGTGTGTGTTCTGCTGACCAGCAGCTGGGAAATTCAACATTCCGGCTGACGGTGACACTGACTGGGGTGGAGGAAACTCCTCTGCTTCACTCAGCAATAGAACCAGATCGGGGCAGCAGGGAGGGGGGAGAAGGAGGACACACATTACACCCTGACCACTGAATCTATAAAGTGGTCAGGATGAGTAGAGTGTCCCTTTAAGCCTGTCTTGCTATACCTCTTATTTTCGATTGTGTCGTGACACCAAGAGAACTTCCATGATTCAGATAAAAACACTTTATTAGATGCCGTCCACATAATGCTTAATTTTATTTTACGAACTAAATCCCAGCTTTAGGATATAATACAAATTGGACGCTTTATTTTGTACCAGAGCCTTCCCCGGAGAAAGAGCGAGATAATGAATCTTTTATTCAGCAAAATGTTTTACAGTAAATGGACAACTCTTTACAAAATATACTGCAGAACATGATCAAAACCGTTCCTACCACCTGGAACGTCAAAGAGACATCTAACACGTTTCATCGCTCTCTGTATACGTTATCAAGTCAAGGCAGGAAGCTTGCCACGTTAAAATAGATTTCGGCAATCAGTTCTGTGCTACCGATACAATAAAGGGAAGAAACACTAGCAGGCAAATAGCTGTACCATGTATTTTTATTATATTTATTTGTAACACCTATTAAAGCATCCAAACCATGGACCCTTATTCTGCTTCATCTGATGTTAGGGAGTCGGGACCCGTATAGAATACGAATCATGTTCGAGCCGTTAATTCTCTGCAGCTTCTTAGTATTGCCCCGACTACTATTATCATAGTGACCAGGCTATTACTTGAAAACGAGAGAAATCTCAATGTATCCTTCCTGGTAAAATAAATTATTTATAAATTATTAAATGTCCCAGGGCTCGATTTCAGCCTTGATGTTTACTTAACCCATTCACCTCACCAAGTGATTTTCCAAAAATCCACCGTCAGGAACCAGTGGTTTATTGGAAAATAATATTTATACAGTAAGAAATAGTCGGGAATATTCCCAACGTATTCCTTACTGTAATAACCTACCGTATTTTTCGCTCCATAAGACGCACCTAGTTTTTAGAGGAGGAAAACAGGAAAATAAATATTCTGAAATCAAATAGTGTAATAATGGATATACTGCCCCCAGCTCATGGATACTGTCCCCCAGCTCATGGATACTGTCCCCCAGCTCATGGATATGCCCCAGCTTATGGATTTGCCCCAGCTCGCTCATGGATGTGCCCCAGCTCGCTCATGGATGTGCCCCAGCTCGCTCATGGATTTGCCCCAGCTCGCTCATGGATGTGCCCCAGCGGCTCATGGATATGCCTCCGCTCACCTGTCGCCGCCGCGTTAGGCTCCCTCTGAGCGTGCGTCCGGTGGCAGGAAGCTTGGGCACTCGCCTAGGGGAGCTACATGACCGCGATCTCGCGAGATCGCGGTCACGTGGCTCCCCCAGGCGAGTGCCCAAGCTTCCTGCCGCCGGACGCACGCTCATAGGGAGCCTAACGTGGCGGCGACAGGTGAGCGGAGGCATATCATCATGGGGCATTCGCTCCATAAGACGCACCCACTTTTCCCCCCACTTTTTGGGGGGAGAAAAGTGCGTCTTATGGAGCGAAAAATACGCCATCTACTGGCCATCTACTGGCCAACAAGAGTTACTGCAGTTAGAATTGCTGCTCATGGCTCCTTGCATCGGCTGGTGAAAGCCAGAGAAAGGACAATTCTCCAGCTGGTTTTAAACAGTTTTAGCACCTTGGGCATTATGTCCACAGGGCTAAAACCTTGGGGGCACCTTCTGGTGCCCAAAAGCAAGCAAATTTCATTTGCAATAGTACAGAAAAGCCGCAGATCGTGTTAACACGATATTTGGCTGCTGTGTCTGCTACCACTGATTGTTTATGCACAATAGTGGTAGTGAAGGGGTTAACCAGTGCTGTTGTATGCTTACCAGAGCCACTATAGTCTGTAGAGTTGTTAAGGTTACAACAGCTCTTATTACATTTACACCAAGGTTGAAACTGGGTCCCCAGATGGTTAAAAAAATATATATCATCACCTGTGCCGGGCACCACTTGTCCTCCCTCCTGGAGTCCCTAAGACTCTATGAACACAACTACCGGTCACTAGAAGTGTGTGTGTTTATTTATATGTGTTTTATGTGTGTGTAAGGTTAAGTAGATAGTAAATAAAAATTGATATACCCACAGAAACATAAGGCGACTCAAAAAGTGGTGGTGGTCGGCACGTAGAATTTCATTTGTGCTTTCTCTGTGAATCAGATTTTTGAAGACCTCAAAACCCAACTTGGTGATAAAGCTCCAGAAGGTCCACAAGTGGTTTAGCAGATTTAAATCTGGAAATTTTGATGTTTGTGATGAACCAAGAAAGGGAGTCTGGCTCACCCATGGATGAGAGACCATGGTAGCCAAAGTGAAGGAATTTCTGGATCAGGAACCTCAAGCAATTCTCAGAAAGCTTTTGTTAAGAGTTCGACATTCCAAAAACGAGCATGTTGAGGATTCTTCAGGACGAGTTGGACTTCAAGAAGACGTACGCCCTCTGGGTTCGTCATTTGTTGAACGAAGAACAAAAACTGCTTGAGTTGCGTTTTCTAAAAGGTTCCTTGTCACATTCGAAGATGGGAAGTCTAACAACTTCAAGGCAATCGTCACTGGGGATGAAGCTACATTGACAGAAGATTTTGGGGGACGTTTTTAGAAGTGGGTGCACAGCTGGAAAAAAGTTGGAGACTGGCTGCGATTCTGTTGAGAATTAATGAATAAACAAGCTTTCCTTAAAGATACAAAAATTGAGTTAGTATCGTTATTCCGTTCATTTGGACCTCCCTTTGTGTTTTATCTATAGAATAGTAGAAGGAAATAACGCTGAACCATGATTAAGGTAAAGAATAGTAACCAACAGTGGTAAAACATTCCCATGAACAAACACATTAAAAATACGGAAACGATATTACTTCAGTTCATATGAGACAGTGACACTTTTTTCTGGTTGAGCTTAAACAGCAACAGAAGTACAAGCCCCGTCTTTGAAGAGAGATCCACATGCAGTAATGTTCCACTAAAGCATAAACAAAATCCCGCAGCGTTCCAATTAAATATAAAATAATCTGCAGAAATGTAAATGTGAGTATCTGTGCTTCAATCTTGTATGAATTGATGGTATTTGCGTTATAGCGAACGGGGGTATATCCATATCAAATCTTTATTGTGCGCAACTAGACAACACAACTTCCTTTCACTGCAGCTTTACAATAAAAGTATTTATGTTAACCCCTTCACTTCCAAGCAATTTGTTTGAAACACGGGATTCAAAGCTAATTAAATGTAGAGGAAAAAAAAAAAAAATCTGCAGAGACTTTTGTTCTGAGATTGGTAAATAATTAAAATGAAAAATTTAAATTGAGCAAATTTACATGTATTTGTTTATCCATTAAAAGGAATATTGTTGGAATGAAAGATTCCAAACTCTAGATGCTGTCCCTGTTCATTTATCCTGTAAAGAAATTCTATGGGATGGAAGGTTCTTAACTCTAGATGTCATCCTTTATCTGGCACAAGTCCCCTGATCTTCAGGCCTTCAACGAATCCCTCAAAACCCATCTCTTTAGATTAGCGTAGTAGCGTACCACATCACTGATGCAACTCCTCCCTCTGCTCACCTACTCACACATGATTAGAGCTCCTTCTATGGCCCCACCAATCCTGACCCACTGGCACTAATGATCCTGCTATCTAGTAAAATTCCTCTGGTCTTCCTCAGCTCCAATCCCTGTAGACTGTAAGCTCCTCTCAACAGGACCCTCTACACCTCTTGTTTCCATTTTACGTCCATTTATCTGTAAATGACGACAATAATAATAATAATTATCAGCATACAGGCAGAAATGGCCTTCGTGTCTGATCCAGTCAATGTGCTGCAGACAGATAATAAATTGGTGAGATGTCCTGCTTATGGGGATTTGTAGTGATCATAATGAGATTATTAGCAATGCAATATCTGTATGTGCTGCATAATGCCTGTGTATGGTAATTACAGCATCACCTTGTATCTGTATGTGCTGCATAATGCCTGTGTATGACAATTACAGCAACACCTTGTATCTGTATGTGCTGCATAATGCCTTTGAATGGCAATTACAGCAACACCTTGTATCTGTATGTGCTGCATAATGCCTGTGTATGGCAATTACAGCAACACCTTGTATCTGTATGTGCTGCATAATGCCTGTGTATGGCAATTACAGCAACACCTTGTATCTGTATGTGCTGCATAATGCCTTTGTATGGCAATTACAGCAACACCTTGTATCTGTATGTGCTGCATAATGCCTGTGTATGGCAATTACAGTAACCACTTGTATCTGTATGTGGCTGTGCTGCATAATGCCTGTGTATGGCAATTACAGCAACACCTTGTATCTGTATGTGCTGCATAATGCCTGTGTATGGCAATTACAGCAACACCTTGTATCTGTATGTGCTGCATTATGCCTGTGTATGGCAATTACAGCGACACCTTGTATCTGTATGCGCTGCATAAGGCCTGTGTATGGCAACTACAGCAACACCTTGTATCTGTATGTACTGCATAATGCCTGTGTATGGCAATTACAGTAACCACTTGTAGCTGTATGTGGCTGTGCTGCATAATGCCTGTGTATGGCAATTACAGCGACACCTTGTATCTGTATGTGCGGCATAATGCCTGTGTATGGCAATTACAGCAACACCTTGTATCTGTACTGTACAGGGATTTACTCTCACTATAGCCCCCTGAATCTTATCCCTGTACAGCAGTCAGGGCTGGACTGGGACAAAATTTCAGCCCTGGACTTCATCCAGGCCGGTCCACTTTAATTATGCAAACATGCACAAAAATAATGGTATGTAAGTCAATCGGATCGATAACCAACCGGATCGCTCAACCAATCGCTCTACAGCTACCAGAGTGGCTGTAGAGAGATTGGGTAGAGCAATGCAGCGGCACTGAGGTTGACTGCGCACCATGTCTTAAGTTAAGGCAGATGTGCAGCGGGTCTCACCAGCACGGTGGCTCCAATTTGAGATTTTGAGGAATTTCTCACCTCACCCATTAAGGGCAGTGCGAGCCACACAGTGAAACAGCATTCACACTGGCCCACTGAGCCATCGGCCCACTGGGAATCTCCCTGTAGTCCCTATGGCTAGTACATGCCTGACAGCAGTGAGTGACCCCACAGCTCTCCCTATATTCTGCAAATCCCTGGCTGCTTTAATGCAGCAGTAAAGTTTATTGAACTTTTTGTTAGTAAGGTTTGGGGCTTCTATTTGCAGCTTGTTTTATCTCTCTGCACAGTGTCTGGAGATAGATAGGACAGTGTAATTTATTTCTCCACAGGGGCGCACTAATCTGCCTTTAAAAGGGTGTGAAATTTAGGTTTTGATATGCTATTAAGTGCTTCTCAATGTATTACAAAGCAAAATTGAGATAACCCCTTCATTCCGAAAGTCGAGTTTTGGCTCATTTAGTTAGTTTTCATGCTTTAATAAGACTTCCTCCAATATACAGTATATATTATTTAATATATAATTGGATTTGAATACACGTAGCCCTATTTTTTGGGAGTTTATTTCTTGCGCTTATTCTTTAATTACAATACAGGTTTATGTGGGTATGAGTTATGCATGACCTGTGGGTATCAAGCCAAAGATTTTGAGCACAGTGGACATCCTTGATGTTCATGAGAAAAGGATGAAATGCGTTGGTCTGTTGGCAGTCCTCCACGGGGCTTACGGCATTTTAGCAAAGAGGGACTGCTGATTGGATGTCACAGCCCCCGGGTGCACAGCTACATCCACAAAAGATGGCCGCTTACCAACTTTTATAGCGGCAGGAACCCTGAAAACCAAGGCAAAAATATGTGTAGAAAACGCTTTCCGCAGAAAAATGTACATTACATTCCGTGTATGCAGCCTCATAAATATAAACCAGGGGATTGGCTTGAACCGAAGACTGTCTATGTAAATCTAGTTAATAGACTTCATGCATAGATCACAATAGATTTTCTGAAGAAACGGTTATTTAAGAACTTAAAGCCAATCGTCAGAGAAGATTTTGTGCAATTTGTATATAAAAAAATGTAGTTCTTTAAATTTTTATAGGGGATTATGTTAAGGGAAAGGTTTGCCTGAGTTATTTCAGTGCTCCTACCTTTTCCAGTACTTTTTTTTTGCTATAGTTAACAGGTAACAGAACACCTAAAGCAGGAAAAAGAAAGAAAAGAGGAGGGAAAGAAGGTATGAGAATAGAAAGAAGAAAAAAATAATAATAATAAAAAAAATCTAAAAAAAAAAAAAAAAAAAATGGAGAAAAACAGAAAAGAGAGAGAATGGAAAAATGTTAAAGAGAATATAAGAGATAGAAACAGAAAAGAAAAAGAAAGTGTGACTTGTAAGAGAGAAAGAATAAGAAAGATGAGGAAGACAGAAAATAAAAGTGAAGCAAGAAAAAGAAACTAAGAACAAAAATGAACAAAAAGGAAAAATAAAAGAAAAAGAAAAAATGGGGAGTGAGTGAACAGAAAAGAGAAAAAAGACAGAAAGGGAGAGTAAGGAGAAACGAGAAAGGCAGAGGAATTATGAGAAAAGAAAAAGGGACAAAAAGAAGAGAGAGAAAAGGAAAAGGAGTGAGAATAGAAAGAAAAGAAAGGGGAAAAAAGGAAAAGGGAGAGTAAAAGAAAAAAGAACGAGAAAAGGAGAGAGGAGGGAGAAGAGAAAGAGGGGGTAAAACGAGAGAAAGAGAGAGAGAAGGGGAAACAATAGAATGAAAGAAGAGAAATCGAGGCAGAAAGGAAGATTAAGATAGAAATTTGAAAGAAATGTAGAAAGGAGGGCGAGAAGAAGAGAGAGAGGAGAAAAAGGGGGAAGGGAAGAGAGAACAGAAAGGGGTCTAGAAAAAAAGAGTGGAAAAGAAAAGATACTATCCCTACTTCTCTGATATAGTGTAAATAAAGTATAAAAAGGGGTCACCTGGGGGCTGCTCAATCAGAAGGGAAAGGGAGAGAGGAGACAGCACCTTGTACAAGGCCAATTCAAAAGAAATCTCTAAGTCTTCCCTTCTCTATATGCCAGACAGTGGCATCGTGATTGAGAACATGTTCTATTTTATTTAGTTTTTTAATTTATTTTTGATTGGTTTGCTTTTACAAATGAAGAAAGAGT
Source organism: Leptobrachium leishanense (assembly GCA_009667805.1). Lineage (NCBI taxonomy): Eukaryota > Metazoa > Chordata > Amphibia > Anura > Megophryidae > Leptobrachium > Leptobrachium leishanense. The sequence continues at coordinate 4,459,363 of CM019073.1, forward strand.
GTTGATGACTTTCAGCCCTGACAAATGAAAGGACGAAGATTGTTTTACCTAAATATCAGACCCTAGTTGTGTTTATGGCTCAAATTAGTCTCGCTCTACCAGCACAATGTAACCTCACCCAACCCTCCCACTGCCACACTGAGGGCTTTCATCTATTCTGCGGACACCCCTTGCATTTCACTCCCCCGACACCCGTTTGTTTTGGATTCTGTCCATTCGGTGCGGCAGAAGGAAAAGCCTCTGAATGTTCCAAGCACTAGAGTTGAGTTTCTGATCATAGTTAAAGAGACACTACAAAAATAAATAAATAAAATTGAAACGTCTTTATTGTATTTATTTGATGTTGCTGATATCTTACATGTGCTTTGTTTTTCTCTTGTATGTTTAGTTGAGAAAATATTTTCCTCTATTTGTGTCACTGGGTGCATCCATTGTGTGATATTTCCCTCTATATGTGTCACTGGGCGCATCCATTGTGTGATATTTTCCTCTATATGTGTCACTGGGTGCATCCATTGTGTGATATTTCCTCTATATGTGTCACTGGGTGCATCCATTGTGTGATATTTTCCTCTATATGTGTCACTGGGCGCATCCGTTGTGTGATATTTTCCTCTATATGTGTCACTGGGCGCATCCATTGTGTGACATTTTGTGTTGTAAACTGCCCCCCCCCCACTGTATCTTTCCATCACTTGCGCGTCACTGTGTGGCTTTGGTCGTAGAATGGAGTGAATGGGTCAGTCACCAACTCACATCATTGTATTGTGTGGGATGTATTCAAGAGACGTCGCCCTGGGGGTAGATTTTTTACTGTCTTTTACGCTTCCTGTTTTATGTCATTCAGAAGCCATCTCCGGTAGCATATACCACACAATAGTACATCCACAAAAGACATCACAGGGTCAATAGTCACTTAGGACTAGGTGACCGCCGGGTTACATCGATAATGAGTAGCGAGAGTTATAGAAAAAAGGAAGTATGAAAGGAGGGACCTCACAATACTTTGACCACGGTCCAGCTGATTGCGAACAAAAAATAAAAGGAAGGGGAGGGGAGGTGGGAAATTGCAAAGGCCTTCTCTGTGACGTTCCTGGCTCACTCCCGGAGGAGGCCATGGAAAGATAATGTCACGTGGCCCTGGAGCCCAGGGGCCAGAGATGGCAGACAGAGCCATGGTGAGTGCCACAGTGGGTCACCCCAATGCAGCCCAGGTAATGGCAAAAAAAAAAAAAAGGGAGGGGAGAAGGGTACACCATCAGTGGCCGGGTAAGAGTTAACCAATGAATAGTGCCCATGGGGAGGGGGGGGTAAAAACAACAAGAAAACTATACATTTTACGATGAGGGAGCATCATCCGGAATATAGACAGGACAAAAATAGATATAATGTTTATTATAAGGTGTTTTGTTTGTATTGCACAAATTATCTAGTTACAAATTAGGTTTGTGGTTGTTTTCCTTTAGGCTAGTCATGTCATTCATGTAGCTTCATGCCATACCTCTGCAGGTTTACTCACGTGTTTTAACTGTGCCATGCCCAAACAGCAGAACACTGAAAAAGCAAACCAGTCAATTTTATGGATTTTCATGGAGGCGTTTTATTTTTTATTCACTAGGGGTTTGCCGGAGGGAAGTCATAGAATCGTGATTTCACTGTTGCCACTTTTCCTTATGATTAGAGCGTAGATTGAGGCCCCTGGAGCTTTAATACGCTCACCCAGTGTCTAAAGCCTAAGATGTGATTTTCACAGTTCACGTATGGTATTATGGAAATCCAGGACATGCACATTACGAAGCTGGCTCTGCGCCAGTACGATCTCTAGCACCGAGTTATTCTAAATCTATGGGCTTTTCTGGTGGAAGATCGTGCTCTCTGCCACCAATTAAACAGCAGTAAAAGTTTATGAAGTCATTGAAGAAGTGGCTTTAAAGAAATCATAAATAATCGCTCTATTATTGGAAGAGTTGAAGGAGTTTAACAAAACGTAAGTATAAGGCTCATGGCAGACGAACGCAGTGAGAGCGCACTCTGTGTGCGTGCACAACGGACGGACGTACTGACGGAAGATACTGCAGACACCACACGGTCCGTTTTTGTTGATGGACGTAGAAAAAAGAGGGGAACTATGGGAAACAAAATTAATATCAAAAATAATAATTTGAAAAGGATGTGAAAAGCCATTGTGTGTGTCAAGGTGCTGGACGTCGCAAATGCGCTGCGTCTGACATCTCATCACTCACACAGAACGCTACGTGGACGTGGCACACTCTGCGCATTCGTGGTAGCGGTTTTACGTCCTTGCCCTACTTCCGTCCGTTTGCGTTGCGTTGTGCGTGCGCAGTTCAGTGCGCACGTACTTCGTGTGTGTGGGTCTCTATTGATCATGATTCTATGCTACAATGAACATTAAGGCCCCCGGCACACGAGCGTATTTATGGCTCATGTGCGCCCACACTTCCCTGCATCCATGCGTTTTTGACGGGGAAGGCCATCCACCAGACTTGAAAAAGCCCTCCGTCAAAAAGCTTAACGGACACTTACAGGATACAATGCGCGATTCTCCATAGGAGGATTGCGCTTTGTACTCCGAGCGCAGAGAGTGGAAGGAACGCCCACTTTCACCGACGTTCCTTCCTTTCTCTCAAAACGCTCGTGTGCCGCCAGCCTAAACTGTGCGGCGACACGGGAGCGATCACTGCGTTCGTCTGACACGAGCCCAAAACGCAAAATGCATGTGTACATTACAAATGTAAACAATTCTGCAGGAATAACTGATACATTGTATATATTCAGGGATCCTCTGGAAGAGAAACCACTGGTCCCTGACATATTGCCGATTTCAGTTACTTTGGATGGTCCTTAAGGGTCAAAAGTGCTTACAGAGTAATATAGATGTTTGAGTCACACTTGGGTTGTTGAGCCAACCAATGCTTCAGAAAGCTTTTGACACGAGTCCTGTCAGATTTTCAAACTTTACGCTTGGAACTTTGCCAAAAGGTAAGTATATGGAGCTTGATTTAATTTTAACGAATGGCCGAAATCAGGACTGTTGACACAGATTTTTGGCCATTTTTCAAAGATTCAAATGCAGGTTTACCGGCATTACGATGCTCGATAGAATATTGAATCAAACATCAACTCTTGCGAATCCAGTTTCGGCTCTCGCAGCTATACTTTTTAATGGAAATATTAGCTGTATCGATTAAATTTCAATTTATCCATACTCCAATTTACGAAAAAAAATTCAATGTAAAAATGTGTTCGTAAATGGATCAGGCAGGGATATTAGAGGGAATGAGACTGCAATAACAATATTGCAAACAGCCATCTTTGCACAAATCTGTCTACTGCTCACCGTAAATTAGGTATTTTTACAGTTATACTGGACAGCTTTTTATTAAGGGCAGCAGAATTTTTCAAACATCGTCTCCAGCCATATCTTTTCTACCGAATCAGCAAATAATTTGGAAAAAATATGGGTCGAAGAATCAATATATATTTTTTTCCGAAATTAATAGCGTGGAATGAAAACAAGTCAATATGGAGGATATCAACCATGATATCTGGGACAAAAATATCTAGTATGGGATCTTTATCAGCTAAGTATTGACTGGGCAGAGAAGAGGCGACACCACTGCTCTAACGGTCGAGACATGGGTTCTGGTCTCGGTCAGAACAGCTCTCCACCAATTGTTCTGGTTTGTACCAAGTGTTTCTGTTTGATGATACCTATGTCGCAATATCAGCTGTGAACCGTGGAGAAGCAGGTTTGAATCCCAATCGGAAGGATTGACCATCTTGTCTTTGCTCTATAAAACTGGAAAGCAAGACAGTATCCCAATCAGAAAGCTTGACCAACTTGTTTCTGCTTTATTATAACTATGGAAAGCAAGTTGAAACTCACCTGTACGTCTCTGCTCTATAACCATGGAAAGCAAGTTTAACCTCACCTCTACGTCTCTGCTCTATAACCATGGAAGGCAAGTTGAACCACACCACCACGTCTCTGCTGTATAACCATGGAAAGCAAGTTGAACCACACCACCACGTCTCTGCTCTATAACCATGGAAAGCAAGTTGAACCACACCACCACGTCTCTGCTCTATAACCATGGAAAGCAAGTTGAACCACACCACCACGTCTCTGTTCTATAACAACAGAACGCAAGTTGAGCCTCACCACGTCTCTGTTCTATAACTATGGAAAGCAAGTTGAGCCTCACCACGTCTCTGCTCTATAACCATGGAAAGCAAGTTGAATCACACCACCACGCCTCTGTTCTAGAACCATGAAAAGCAAGTTAAACCACACCACCACGTCTCTGCTCTATAACTATGGAGAGCACGTTGAACCTCACCACCACGTCTCTAGTCCATAAGCAAGGAAAGCAATTCACCAGTGTCTTTGGCCAAGACACCTACCGATATACTTGCCTACCTCACATTACGTAGTGTACACCACACTGTAAACTATATACAGTAAACATTTAATTACCTTCTAAATTGAAAGTCTCATCTTTTTCAAGTGGAATTAAAATATTATAAATTGTTGTAGTTTGTATGAACGCTTTTAGACTCTGATTGTTGCGTAAAGTAAATATTGTTACAACTCATCACAATACATATTATGTATTGTAATTATGTTTAATATATATATATATCTATATATATATATATTATAAATAATTTATATTAAATGATTTCAATATGTAGAATGCAAACTAGGTTTTCATTGTAATAATCTTACACAGGGGACGATGGTGTATTTTAAATACTATGAGTAAATGCAGATAAAAAGTAAGTTCAGTTGTCTTTTTGCTAATAGCATTAACTGGCACAAAAAAACACTCCATGACAGTGGCAATAGAGCATAAATTAAATGAATGGACGAGCAAGTGAAATGAAGAAAGGGAAACGGTCAGAGGTTAAATTGCTGATAAAGAATAATGAACAATATAAATGTACAAATAAGAAACCGCAACGTCAATCTATGGTTATTGAAACCAACAAACAAAATGTACTGAAATCTGCAAGTTATAATTGACGGAAATGGAATGTCACTCGAGGGTAGCTATTTCACAGACTCGTGCGTACTAAATGTAGGGTTGATTTTTTTTTACCATTAATGAAGATGTTCCATGCTAAATGCAAGATATTGGCCATGCATGACTTGTCACCTCTGATGGAGCCAATTATAGCATCCATAATGTGTTGGATTATTATTAGTTCTGACTGTTCCGAGGGCAAGTGTGCAAAAGATAGCATGCTTTCAGCATTAAATTACTTTTTTAGCATCGGTTGTACTGTACTATTACTAGACATGTGTCTTTATGAAACTAGCTTTGGGAATACATGTCGGATTTACTTACCAAGCTGTGGATTTCAAGGGACAAAAATCATGAAAAATCGCTAAAAGTCACAGATTCATTCAATTAGATATCGTCAAAATCGAGCAAGTTGATATGAAACCGCTTCAGATATTCTGCCAAAAGATTGCGGCCACTTTTAGAGAGAAGAGAGAAAAGTCAACGAGTCCCTGAGGAAGTCTCATTGACGAAACGCGTTGGGTGAACTCTTGACATATGCAATGAAGCACTTCAGTCTACACTAAAAATAAATCGGAATATTTTTAAATGGTTTCTATCTGGCCAGGTCTATTACGGTGCTTTTTCAATGCTGTGTTTTACCAAAATAAGCTGACATACCAGAATCTTCCCTTTGGACTACAAATTCCCGTCAAGAAAGAGAAACAGAATTTATATGAACATTTTGTCTTCTCTGTGTAACCTAAAAAGTATCTATTTTAACTTCATCAATTCCAGCTTAGTGCTGTATCCCCCTTTGCCAAGAATCCTATTATGGTTTCTAGATTTACCGATCTAATTAGGATGGATTCCAGATTAGCCTAGAGTCGGGGCAACGAAATCAACAAATTTGTAGTCAAAAACTAGACAATTCCAAACTGTAAGGAGTAAATGTAATGTACATCACAGTTACTTAGATTGTTATTCATAATGAAGATTAAGAATTAGACATGTGCACAGCACAAAATTTCGTTTTGAACTAATGGATTAGTCCTAAAATGCAATTTATTTAGTTGCTAAAGAAATTCGTTTTCAGTTATTTAGTATGAAAACTAAATTTCATTCATCCGAAAACCAGTGGATACAATTACTATTGTAGTGGCTCCTCAGAGGACTGAGATCGCTGCTTGTTACAGTATCTCTCACTCTCAGCACAATGTGGGCCATTTTATATAGTTGGTGCTAACTTAACCAGAGCTGTTGTAAACTTCCCAGAGCCATTATAGCCTATGGAGGTTTTCAGTTTACAACAGCTCTGGTTAAGTTAGCACCAACATTGTAATACTGCCAGGGGCGGATCCAGGGGGGGGGGCAACGGGGCAATTGCCCCCCCCCCCCGAGATTTGGCCCGGGGGTTGAGGGACCCAGATGCCGGGCAGCGCGAGAGCGCCTGCCCGGTCTTGAACAGTTCGTCCTGTGAAGTGGATGCGGCTGTGTGCATGCGCAGCCGGTCACGTGGTCCAGCTAATCAGGTGGTACTGAGTCTCTGTACCACCTGACTGGCCGGACCGCGTGACCGGCTGCGCACGCACACAGCCGCATCCACTTCACAGGACGGACTGTTCAAGATCGGGCAGGCGCTCCCGCGCTGCCCGGCATCTGGGTCCCTCAACCCCCTGTCGGAGCTGGGGCAACAATCCAGATGAGAGCTGGGGCAAATCCATGACCTGGGGGCAAATCCATGACCTGGGGGCAAATACATGAGCTGGGCAAATACATGAGCTGGGCAAATCCATGACCTGGGGGCAAATCCATGAGCTGGGCAAATCCATGTGCTGGGCAAATCCATGACCTGGGGGCAAATCCATGAGCTGGGCAAATCCATGTGCTGGGCAAATCCATGACCTGGGGGCAAATCCATGAGCTGGGCAAATCCATGACCTGGGGGCAAATACATGAGCTGGGCAAATACATGAGCTGGGCAAATCCATGACCTGGGGGCAAATCCATGAGCTGGGCAAATCCATGACCTGGGGGCAAATCCATGAGCTGGGCAAATCCATGACCTGGGGGCAAATCCATGAGCTGGGGGCAAATCCATGTGCTGGGCAAATCCATGACCTGGGGGCAAATCCATGAGCTGGGCAAATCCATGACCTGGGGGCAAATCCATGAGCTGGGCAAATCCTTGAGCTGGGGGCAAATCCATGTGTGAGCTGGGGGCTCTCTGCTCCTCTAGATTGTAAAATCCGGGGTGCCCTCTGCTCCTCTAGATTGTAAGCTCCTGGGTGTCCTCTGCTCCTCTAGATTGTAAGCTCCTGGGTGCCCTCTGCTCCTCTAGATTGTAAGCTCCTGGGTGCCCTCTGCTCCTCTAGATTGTAAGCTCCTGTGAGCCGGGCCCTCTGTAAATTATCGTGAGTCGGGCTCTCTGCTAAAACACCTTATTTTCTGTAAGTGCCCCTCCCGAGAATAGTCTCTGGATCCGCCCCTGAATACTGCCCCGTATCAGGCAAAGCTGTTACAGTAACTGACTGCTGCTCATCACAGCGCTCAGAGTTTCAGTAAAACTAGTAAATAATATTTTTATATATATATATATAAGCGGTTAGAACAATATTATTTCCTTGTTTTACTGAATCTCTGAGCGCTGTTAGTCAGTTACTGTAACAGCTGAGCCTGATACATTGTACTGAGAGATAAGGTAACAAGCAGCCGATCTCCGCGCTCACAGCCACTGGATTTAAAGGGCTGAGAAAAAAAGGATCCTCTCTGTATAATGTTTAGAACATCCTCCTGCATTAATTAATACCCCTCTCAGTATATTATATAGAACATCCTCCTGAATTAATTAATGTCCCTCTCTGTATAGAACATCCTCCTCAATTTATACCTTCCTCTGTAAAAATGTATATAACATCCTCCTGCATGAATACCCCTCTGTATAATGTATAGAACATCCTCCTGCATTAATTAATGCCCCTCTCTGTATAGAAAATCCTACTGCATTGGCATGTGGAGGGTGCAGAACTTCGGATGTTGCGCTCTCCATTGCTGGTCTCCTTCACTTATCAATGTAATATCACAAAAAGGACTGACACTAAAATGTAGTGCATTTTATTTTAGTTTCTTTCGTTTTTTGTACTGAGCAGTTTCGTTTCTCTTGAGTCATACGAAAACTAAATTATCCCAAAATTCGGACTAAATCGTTTTAGTACTAAAACGAATGCACATGTCTATTAAGAATGAACATAGTCAATGGGCTCGAGTACAGACATGTATCAGTGAGGGTCAGAGTAGACTCACACACATTTTGTCTAAAAGGTTGCTTAACTTCCTCTTGTACCTGCGAAAAAACACTGCCTGGTCAAAAAAAGTAACCACGTGGATGTAACTCAGCCAATAGGTGCTCGTCTTCCATTGGATAATTACTGCAGTGATTAATATGTTTCAGCAAACAAATTAAGGTCATATGACTCCCTGAATATACTGAATGAGCACGTTTTTCCTTCTAGGGTTTTTTTCTCCCCTGATTGCACAGCGGGCATATTCCAAGATGGCGACGCCAGGATTCATCAGGCTCAAATTGTGCAAGAGTGGTTGAGGGAGCATGAGACATCATTTTCACACATGGATTGGCCACCGCACAGTCCAGAGCTTAACCCCACAATGAGGATAATCTTTGGGATAATGTGCTGGCTGAAGACTTTACGCAGCGCCGCGACTCTCCCATCATCAATACATAGTTACATAGTTACATAGTTATATAGGCTGAAAAAAGACATGCATCCATCGGGTTCAGCCTCTCCCACATACAAGATCTTGGCCACAAATTAATGCCACTCTGGACACAAATAAATGCTGTGACATCACATGAGCTTATCGAAATGATGCCGTGGCAAATGCGTGACGCAATCACAGCAAAAGGCGACACAACCAGATATTATAGTGTGTGACGGTCTTTGTGGCCAGGCTGTACGTGAAACATTTAAGTGATACAAATACACATATTGCATACTTTCTTTTAGTTCAGAAAAGTTGATAAAAAAAAAATATCAAATCCTAACTGAAACGGCGTTGGAACTGATTTGAGAGGTCGGTGCTCCTCATCAAAATCAATTAAAACACCAGGTAATTTTTTTAGTCTATGTATGACTTCATAATAAATTAAGATCCCAAAATATCTCTTAATTAAACAGACATTGGATACCGAATACAAACAGAATATTGTAGAAAGAGTAATGCATTATGAAATGTTGAAGATACATCGTGTGAATACTGCACGAGCTTGCACTTATTTTGAAGCTATTGACTAGAGTATCTCACGTGTACCTGGCAGGGCCCTGAACATCAATTTGGTACATTTTGATGAATGTCTTGGAGGAAGGCAAGGTGGCTGCTTTGTGTACTTTATCGGCTTTCCTTGAAGTTCACTGACTTTTCCACGTGTTTTGTTGTAGTTGAGTGAGCATTTGACTTGAAAGGTAATGAGACTCTCACAACATGTAACATTCAAACAAGTCTTGCCATGAACCTGTTCTTATTCTTGACATCAATACATACAACCTATCATGTGTTGTGTTTTTTTTATTATTGATGTAACCTTTTGAGCACCCTCTTTGACTCATTACAGTCCTCCTAGATTTATTGTTTTTTTTTGACAGGAGTCAAGGACCAGGTATGTACAAGAAAGAAAAAAATAGGGAAAAGAAAAAAATGGCTTCAATCCACAATCTAGTAGTAATTTTCAGTGAAGGAGGAAAAGTCAGCGTCATTCCAGTAGGTTATCTGTACCTCCTAGAGGAAGTAGACATGGATGTCCTTTCTTTTAAATGCATCCATTAATATATAATTGGAGCTCACTCTGGGATGCCATGTAAATGATCTTCTTAAAGCTTGAAGAGTAGAAGAAAGATTGTTTTGGAAACCTGAGTCCAAACGGACTTGTAATTCATTTCAAATTTCACGTATAGTCATCACCCATAGGCATTCCTTCCAATGTAGTGTGAAATGCATTGGGCGTTCTTTTGGGCTTGGTTTTCATCTCTATGTTCCTACTGTTAATTATATCTGTGTATGTTATGAGTACATGGCTTCTCTCGTGTCCTGTTGTAATATCAGGAATTAATGTTGTTGAACCAGACATGTGCTTTCATGTCTATTCATCTAGACCAGTTGTTCCCAACCGCGGTCCTCAAGTACCCCTAACAGGTCAGGTTTTCCAGATATGTGAAGCACAGCACAGGTGATCTGATTTGCCGCTCAGTGATTGCAGGATTCAGTCTGCTTTTCTCCAAAGTAATCCTTAAAATTTGGCCTGTTACAGATACTTCAGGACCGCAGTTGGGAACCACTGCTCTAGACCAAGAGTCAACAACCTTGACCCTCTAGATCTTTTGTATCTACATCTCCCATGATGAACAGCATCTTATTGGACTGGCTGAGCGTCAAGGGAGATTTAGAGCTGAAAGATCCAGAACGGCCACGGTTTACGACCTCGGATCTAGACCATAACCCTAGCTTTGCAGTTAGTGGAGTCTATGAACATTACATCTCAGACTCGTCTGGTCTTTGTAGATCATGGAGATGCAAGACAAAAGAAGAGCCACAGTCTACAGCAGCAATAAAATGTATTAACCTTCATGTAAGGTGCTGAGATTAGCCATTAACTACAAATGCTTTACATGTTTCAAGGTAATTCTATGTGGAAAACCTAATATCTCTAGTGACCACATAACCATTAAAGTCCAGGATTTTGTTACTTGAATTTTCTGGAATGTTTTTGAAGAAAAGTGACTGATCTTAACTCCATGACTAGAATGAAATATGGAAAGCACCGGCTGGATGGAGTAGAGGTAACACCACTGCTCTATAACCGTGGAGACCCAGGTTCGAATCCCAGCCAGAGCACCTCTCCAGTAAGTATCCTTTGGCAAGACCCCTAATGTTACAGACTTGCCTACCACACAATATTGGCTGTGGAGTCCAGTGGTTACATATCTACCTGTTGACCGTGGAGAAGCAAGTCAAAATCCCATTCAGCACATCCCTCCAATACAACTGTGGAGAAGTCTCAACTTTCCGAGAAGAGGGTTCAACCCAACCACCAGGTCGCTGCTCTACAATCATGGAAAGACTATCCCAATTCCACTTAGAAGACGCCACCAATGAGTGTCCTTGGGCGAGACTCCTAACGATATGGATGCGCCTACCTCACAAACTACTTGTACATCCCAAGGGAATTTACAATCTGAGAACAGGGTCCCCCGGAATCAGGTCATCATCCATGTGTGGTATTCTAATGTATCAACACCTTGTACACTGATCTTGTAAAGCGCTGCCGAATATGTGGCGCCATATAAATAAAGGATAATAATAATAAAAGAAAAATCCAAATGCATTCTAGCCATTTGTGTGTTAGAATTGACAACAAATAATGCTTACTGAAGTCTATCCTGTAAATAACTCTGGAGCGACTGAACTGTCTTAAAGGGACACTCTACACATCCTGACCACTTTATAGTTTTAAAGTGGTCAGGATGTGATGAGTGCTCCCGTTCTTCCCTGATCTGGTGAAATTGTGGGGTGAAGTGGAGATGCTTCACCAGCAGTCAGGATTTTTGAATTTCCCAGCTGCTGGTCACTAGTAATGATGGCACGCACTGAGCGTATCAACGTCACTCTCTGAAACCAATCACGGTAACGAGCGTTCTCAGAGAGGCAGCTAATGGATCAGATCTGTGCATGCGCGCAGCTCCGGTCCATCGCTCTGCGCAGGCACTATGAAACGTGTGGACATAAAGTGGGCAACCACCGTAACGCTGCACAATTTGTGGCTCTTACACTACGCAAGTTGCATACGAGCGCAAATTGCACAGAAAAGCTGCAGGGGGGCTTCCGGGTTCAGGAGTCCCAGAGCTGAGGAGCTGTGCGCGGTGAGGGACAAAAAGTGAGTTAAATGACCTAAAACTGAGGGAAAAAAAAAATAATTGGGCAGAGGTCGTCCACAGCATATTTTCAATTATTTAAGGGCAAATAAAGGGGACTCTATTTTTCCCTGTAACTATTACTTTTATTCCCTTCGGTGCCTACGTGCGTCTCGTCTGTAGATGGTAATCTATTACCTAGTCCGTGGCAGGAAGCCCAGCAGGTTGTTAAGAAAAAAAAGTCTGTTTTCATTTGATCTATATTACACTGTAAACAGAAAATTTATTTTGCTTTTAAGCTGATTGAGTTTTGCAGCGGCAGGGACCTAAAAAAAATAGGAAATTGGCACGCTTTGTAAATTGCTCTGCCACAACCAAAACGGTTGTCCTCGTGTGGAAATACTCAAAACAGAGGAACGTCTATTATAAAAATCAATTGAGAGATGCAACCAGGAATAAGCAAATGTATCAGAACGCGCTGCAAAAAGGCCTGAGGGATGTGTCCGTGCCATCGTCAACCAAGATCATATTATACGGCCACGCAATGGCAAGTCTCATGTAGGAATCAATGGGTAAGAGGGCTGGTTTTAAACCAAAAATCACAGATACATTGTTTCCTTTTTTAACTTCTTGTATTAGAGGCGTGATTGGATAATTATCCATGAAAAAATCCATTTATCCAGATGATACTCGAGTCTTCAAAGAGTAAGTTGCAGGAAAAAACACAATGTAATTCCAGGCTTGCCGTATTGTTTGCAAACGGTGGGAATGAATCTCGATGGTAGGTGAATCGTAACATGCCGTGTAGAAAACTACTGCCTCGTAGGGGATATTTAGCACATAGGAATATATTTAGAAAGTGACAAGGTCATAAAAGTCACAGCTCAGCCTCCTTCACTGTGAACAAGCCAAATTTGTATGAGAATGTAGTCGATACGATCCTGGGCAAGTTCCGTCGTGTGGACAGGGCGGACAAATGATAGAGAGCTGCAAACTAGAAAACAAACCAAAAGCAACAAATGACGAGCAATGCATATAAAAATATCACTGGGCAATTATTTGCCATCTACATTAAATTGTCAGGAATTCTCATAGAATGTTCGCGTTCCAGGCCAAGAATTTAAGGCTTTCGCCATCAAGATTGAGTAAACTTGATTTTGCATTGAATACATTGAAAAGCAATCATCAGCATACCAAAGCTCATTTGTACACCTTTTAAAGCAAGACGAGTGTCAGGTCTGGTACCGAGGTTTGAGCACAGTTCACAGGGAAATGATCACACAGGATGGGTGGAGGGTAGCGGACTGCAGAAACCAGAGTATCAGGAGCCGGCTGAGTGTGACGGGATTCACAGTAAGCCTGCAGAGCTCAGAATATGGGAATACTGGAAAGGTACCAGGAGGCTTGAATACAGTGGGGGTCTTGAGGGGGGCCACGAGGAAACAGAAGGTACCTTGGGGTGGTAGAGACAAGAGCACAGCAGGCAGTAAAGGGACACGGGGAATCCAGGCGCATTATTAAGGGTTATCCAGAAAGAGTAGTCAGGTTGTAATCCAGGGTCTATACAGGTTGTAGCGGGAGCAAATCAGAATAGATCATTACTCTAGGAGTATTTGAGCGTCAACGATGAAGGGGGTGTAGCCCTTTATTCAGGTAAGTGTCATGTGGCTTGTGTGTGTCAGGTGGTTAACTGGTCGTGTGTGGATTCCAGTACGGGTGATAGGCAACACCTGAAGAACGCTGCCAGGAGCTCAGCCCCAGGTACCTGACAATTAGTCTGCCCTCTGGAGAAGCGAAAGTCAATGTCATCTCTCTTTTTGACCCTATCTTACCGTAACAAGCCATAAGGAGAAGCTCTCACACCCATTGTACCAAACTGTTCAGACACTTTGCTGCTGCATTACCACAGCCATTGAGAGGGCAGAATGTAGGGAAAGCTGTGGGGTCACTCACTGCTGTACAGGGATAAGATTCAGGGGGTTATAATGAGTGTAAATCCCTGTACAGTACAGATACAAGGTGTTGCTGTAATTTCCATACACAGGCATTATGCAGCACATACAGATACAAGGTGTTGCTGTAATTGCCATACACAGGCATTATGCAGCACATACAGATACAAGGCGTTACTGTAATTGCCATACACAGGCATTATGCAGCACATACAGATACAAGGTGTTGCTGTAATTGCCATACACAGGCATTATGCAGCACATACAGATACAAGGTGTTGCTGTAATTGCCATACACAGGCATTATGCAGCACATACAGATATTGCATTGCTAATAATCTCATTATGATCACTACAAACCCCCATAAGCAGGAGATCTCACCAATTTATTATCTGTCTGCATAACATTTACTGACACAAAGGCCATTTCTGCCTGTATGCTGATAAGGGACGCCATCTGGAGTTTAGAACAGTCCATCCCAAAGTATTTTACAGGATAAATGAACACATGAAAAATTAAAAATGAGTGAATTTACATTATTATATTAACTATCTCCGAATAATAGTTTCTATGTAACGTTTCTATTTTACCCTATATTTCATCACCAACTTCACATCCCATGTTTCAAACAAATGTTATAACAGGTTTTAAAAAAACAAAAAGTGCTTGGTATTGAAGGGGTTAAACAGGGTCCATCCTTCAATGGACTAAAATAATGAAGTAGCTGTGACTTCTTGAACATTTTATTCCTTGGTCAAGATCTTTCGATATTCGACATTTAACTCTCATTTTCCCGATGCATAAATATATAAACACGAGCGATCAGGTCCTAAATATTCTTAAAATATATGACATTGTCCAAATCAGACTCCACTTTCAGTGGAGAAATGTCATTCTCTGTCAGAGAAAAATAAAAAGTAAGACTAAGAAATGCCGTCTACAAAATTTAAAACGCACAGTTCGCTTAACAGCCTGAGCCAAAGTCCTGGAAAGTGGCCAAATCGATTAAAGAAAGGAAGTTAACAGTACATTTTATTGAGGGAAAAGTCCCGCAAACTATTGCCTGGACTCTCCAGCCGAAAACCAATTTTCTAATTCATTGACCTAGATTCAATGCCCACTATGTACTTAAACAGCAGAAGATGCAAACAACCACTAAAAACAAATTATCGCCATAGAAACGCTTTCCCTATTCACTAAACTTTAATTGCTCTTCGAGTGGCTTGTAGAAAAGACTAGAATAAATCTGAACCATCTTAACTAAGGGTGAGATTCACTAAACAATGAATTTTTCTAAATAGCACAAGATGGTGCAGCATAATGATAAAAATTATTATCCTTTATATAGCGTCATATATTCCGTAGCGCTTTACAAGATCAGTGTACAAGGAGTTTAAACATTGTAATATCACACATGGATAATGACCTGATTCCGGGGACCCTGTTCCCTAGAGAATTTACAATCTATGAGATGTACAAGTATTTTTTAGGTTGGCGCATCCATATGGTTAGGTGTCTTGACCAAGGACACTCGCTGGTGGCGTCTTCTGAGTGGGATCGAGTCGTCTTTCCATGATTGTATATCAGCGTCCTTGTGGTTAGGATGAACCCGCTTCTCGTAAAGTCAAGACTTCTCCACAGTTGTATTGGAGGGATGTGCTGCACGGGACTTTACTTGCTTCTCTACGGTCGAAAGATAGAGAAGTTACCACTACACTACACAGCCGTCAGCACACAGAGCATGCCGATGTCAACCTCTGAGACCGATTGCGGCAGCCAATGGATCACATCAATGCATGCGCATGCGACGCCGATCCTTTGTTCCGCATAGGCGCTACAGAACTTGTGTATGTAAAGTGTGCAAGTCCCACAGCGATGTGCAATGTGTGGATCCTAGGTTACACAAGTTGCATCGGAGCGCAAATTGCACAGAAAAGCTTCAGGGACTTCAGAGTTAGGGAGCCCCTGAGCATAAGGGGAGTTACATAGTTACATAGTTATATAGGCTGAAAAAAGACATGCGTCCATCGGGTTCAGCCTCTCCCACATAACCTACTGCTGTTGATCCAAAAGAAGGCAAAAAACCCAGTCTGAAGCGCTTGCCAATATGCAACATACTGGGAAAAAATTCCTTCTTGACCCCAGAATGGCCTCAGATTTCTCCTTGGATCAAGAAGCTTTTACCCACATATTAAATATTATAACCCTTAATATTCTGTGTCTGCAGGAAGTCATCCAGTCGTTGTGCGTGGCGAAGGAGAAAAGGTGAGTAAAATCACCCAAAAAAATTAAATAGTTGGGCAGAGGTTGTCAGCAGCATCTGCCCAATTATTTAAGGTAAAAAAAAAAAGAACTTTATTTTTCAATAGACTATCCCTTTAAAAACCACCTGCCTGAAATTGAGTCGGCCCTCCTCATGCTGCCAAAAGCTCTGATGTGTCGAGGCATGGACTCCATAGGCTTGTTGGTTTATTCTTACATCCATTTTTGAATTAGAATTTGTTCTCCCCTTACTTATAATACTGGGCAGCTAAGCCCCTCACCAGTGAAGAAACCAACGGTTACGTTTTCACATATTCAGCCTGGCCCCCTGGTGGCGAGAGCATCCCTGTCAGCCCTTGTGGGTTTTGGGGTTAATCAGTTCAGGCTCTCTACCCCTGGAGTCTGTGTGACTGATTTGGCCTGTGGTCACAAGACCTGCTCTGCCTCATAAATTTGACCAGCAGTGCATCAGATCCTTGGTCCAGGATAAGTCTAACTTACTGAGTACCTGCCTTGGTGATCTGTTTTTGTCAAAGCTATTTCTGTATATGGCCATTGGCGGAATTTCTGGATTATTCTCGTCTGCTCCTTGTACCGCGTATTCTGATATCTTGTTACTGACCCGGTTTGTCTGAGAACCACTCTTGTTGCTGACTTTGGCTTGTATGACTATCTACTCTGGCTCCTATCCCTGCTTTTGGCTGACAATCCTCTATGGTGTCTAGACCTTGCTTTTCCTTGACGATTCTTGTATATTACGATTTCATGTTAAGCAAGTCTTGTTTCCTTGTCTTTGCCCACCAGCATAGTGTAGTCTGCGTGACAGAGGCCAACTATAAGGACCTCATACATAGTTCAGGGTTCTGTGCTGCTGCTGGGCATATTGGTTTTTTATTCTGGTGTTTATTTCCCGGCCCTGTAAACTGTAATCTGTATAGACCAAGAAGAACAAATAAGGACCTTAATCCCAGTGCAGGGCCCCCTCTTGTGTCTGTATTCTGTCATCTCTTGTTCAGTTTCTGTGTATTCTGATTACTGGGTCCTGTATCATGCAAGCAACAAACCTGCCTAAAGGGCTTAATAACATTCTGTATAAAGGACCCTCCTTGGCGTCTGCCTGGGGCGCTTGTGACACCAATAAAATAAAGAGTTTTTACTTCCCTTAGGAAATGCAGGGCTTGGTCCTCCTCCTCTGCTCCCAGCCAAAATACTCTCTCTTTGAGGGAACCTCAGTACTTTATAAAAGGCAAGGCAGGCTTAATCCGCAGGCAGCTGGGAGTTAACCATATAGGGGAAAAGGGCTCTCCTCATCCGCCTGCTGACAAAATATTGATCCATCACTCTGCCCCTAAAGAGGCATTCAATGGCGCTAGATATTTAGGCTGATTTTAGAACTTGTTGAAAGTTTGGAGAATTTTTTTTTATATTCTGTTGAGAATAAATTTCCAACTAGAATACTTCTACTCTGTACGTACGGTTTTGAGTTGCATTAGAACCAGAACAATGTCATAAACATATTAGTAGAAACAGCATGGAGGTCACAATTCCTCTATTAAAAACACATTAGAATATTTAGAAAATTGCAATCCAGCTGCAACATTTTATTTTTAGAGTATTTGTTTTTTGTAACTATATCTCTATTTCACTTCCACCACTCCCCTCCCCCTCCTTCTCTCAAACTTTAAGAACTATCAAATAACCTAAAATGATTAATCATCGTCCAACGTTTTATCGCGGCGGGGAATTTCTATGGGTTATAAATTAATCACCAGCAGAGCAATCATATCAGACCTTAATTATAACTAGTGCGTGATAGGCTAAAGTGATATTATACATTGTTTTACCCCCCTGGAGAATGCAATTAACATTTACAATTGACATTACTAATATGGTTGACACGCGTGTGATACTATTTGTACGCAAAGAACAAGATTTTTATACAGTCGATTGTGTTCGACTTGTGGGGCCACCATACAAATAATTTTTCAAGACCTTTCAAGTCAACATGTCAACAAGAAAACAAAACAAAACCACAGAACAGAAATATCCCACCTAGGGTTTTGCTATGACAATCTTAATCACATTTTATAAAAGGTATCTACACTATAGCGCACAGCCTGCAGAGATACAAGTTAGGATATTGAGCTCACGGCTCTTTCTGAAAAAAGACTTTGGCCAATTAATATTCTTATTATTACTGTGTATTTACTGCTTATTATAACCATTATGACTTAATGGAACACACTTTTAAATATTGTTACATTTTTTCTGCCCTTAAATAATTGGGCAGTGGCTGCTGACAGTCTACGCCCTATTCTTTTTAATTTTCTCTCTTTTTTGGTTTTTATTACTCACTTTTTGTATCTCGTCGTGCGCTGCTCCTTCGCTTTGGCTCAGGAGCTCCAGAACCCAGAAGCTTTTTAAAGCAATTGGCGCTGCTACGCAACTTGCGTAGCATTGGAACCGCGAATTGTGCATCTCTACAGGTCTTGTACACTTAACATGTGCAGGTTCTGTAGCGCTTACGCAGGACAAAGCAACGGAGTTGCATGCGCATGCATAGATCCCACTCATCGGCTGCCTCGCTGAGACCGATCGCTACAGTGGATGGTCTCCTAGTGGATGACGTCAGCATGCTCTCTGCCTGCTGACGTCACTAGTGACCAAATCTGATGACTGGCGGCTGGGAAATTAAAATGAAAAGTAGAACACTGAGGGCTATATTACAAAGCTGGTGCCAACTTAACAACTCCATAGACTATAATGGCTCTGGTAAGTTTTCAACAGGTCTGGGTAAGTTAGCACTAACTTTGGAATATCGCCCTGAGTTTTTTGGGCCAACTTTATTAGTGACCAGAGAAGAACCAGTTTTGAATTGGTTCTTGTAGAGCATCACAGTAGGTGCACTGCTCTGCTATTCACTATGTTGTACATTGTTGCTATATGGTCTGACAAAGACAGGACCCAAAAGGTTTCACTCCTCTTATCCCTTTGCCAATTGTGTTCCTTACCCGCCTCTCGTTTCCTGGCCAATAGGGTTAAACAACTGTGCCTCTGCAATGTTACCTAACACCTGCCGTTCAGAGACATTGTTTTCTGAAAAGCGTCAGGTACAGATGAACGCACTGGTTGGAGTAGCTCGTTCTTCATCAGCTACGTTCACATTAACATCTCCTATATAAAGTATAGGAGACATTAAAGTACAGTAACTTGGCTCAACGTCCAAGACGCAAGGAGATCTTGCATCTCGGATGTAATAGGGCATTGTCAAATTAAGCACAGCGTTCGGGCCGTTCTGTCATACGGCTCAAGCAGGGTTGGACGGGGATAGAGAATCAGCCCTGGACGTCATCCAGACCGGCCCAATTTAATAATGCAAATACACACAAAAATAGTATAAACCAACTGGATTGCTCAACCAATCGCATTACAGATACTGGAGTTGCTGCAGAGTGATTGGGTAAATCACTGCAGTGGCACTGAGGTAGAGTGTGCACCATGTCTTAAGGTGAGGTGGATGTGCAGAGGGTCTCACCTGCACGGTGGCCCCAATATGAGATTGTGTCTGTTTTACAGACAGTGAGGAAGTTCTTACCCATTAAGGGTAGTGCAAGCCACGCGGTGAACCAGCATTCACACTGGCCCACTGAGCCACTGGCCCACCGGGAATCTCCCTGTAGTCCCTACGGACAGTACAAGCCTGGGCGCGAGCGTGGTGCTTAGCACCCTAGTTGTGAACGTGCCCTATGCATTTCTTTGCTCCTTCGGCATCGACGAAATTAGCGCTTATGAGATAAGGTAAATTACGTCCAATTATGTAAAAATACAGATCTACCGAATTTTCTTTAAAAAAAAAAAACGAAAAAAGGTAGAATAACCGAGGGGGAAATAAGGAACGATCTGCACAGATTGTACGAAAGTAAACATACTGATCGTACTTATCTCCAGTCGGAATGAAGAACTCCTAATAAAAGCAAAGCGAGGGATTCTTTTTAATTAGATTCATTATGCTAATTGAATCTAGCATTAAGTGCATGTTAGGTTCCCCAGGAACAGAGATGACTTTCAGAACCAAATCCAAGGTGGGATTTAACTTGCTTAACGAAGCAGTATTAATATTTCATAACAAAAGATAATGCATGCCGCACGGCACGCCGAGCCGACGGGCTAATGGGATGGAAAAGGATTGCTTATTTTGGAGTATTGTCTGATAAGTAGAGTTCTACCGGAAAACACCGGTACTGATATTGTAAACCTTTCCAGAGGACTTGACCGGTATTCACAAGGAGTCTGATAGCGTTAATTAAACACACTTGACTTTGATAAAAAGGAAACATGTTAAGCTTTAATGAAATGTGGCTTAAAAGTCTCTATGAATTCTAATAGATACAAAATTGATTACATATTACACGAAAGTGGATTAGTTTACCTTTTATTTCTTCCCGTCGCCAGACCTAAGGATCGCGACGAGCGGATCATCCGGTAACAATGCGTTGGCATGATTAGTATGCGCAGATCTGATGCGTGATTTATTAGTATAATTAGTATCTGGAGATCTGATGTGTGATTTATTAGTATAATTACGTACACAGAGATCAGATGCGTGATTTATTAGTATAATTAGTATACAGAAATCTGATGTGTAAGCAATTTAGATCTCGGCCTCTTGAGAGAAGAGAAAAAAAAAAGACCGTCTCAGGTGGTTTTATTTGGAACCTGGGATTTTTTTTTATATATAGTCATTATAAAGTCCAATTAAACGCAGGCGTCTTTTTTCGATAAGACTTTAAACTAGTTTGTTCTTGATCATATCAACCACTACCTGTTACATATTAGGGGATTTATTCTACTACCTGTTACATATTAGGGGATTTATTCCACTACCTGTTACATATTAGGGGATTTATTCCACTACCTGTTACATATTAGGGCATTTATTCCTCTACCTGTTACATATTAGGGCATTTATTCAACTACCTGTTACATATTAGGGGATTTATTCTTCTGTTACATATTAGGGGATTTATTCCACTACCTGTAGTTACATATTAGGGGATTTATTCCTCTGTTACTTATTAGGGCATTTATTCCGCTACCTGTTACATATTAGGGGATTTATTCCACTACCTGTTACATATTAGGGGATTTATTCCTCTACCCGTTACGTATTAGGGCATTTATTCCACTACCCGTTACATATTAGGGGATTTATTCCTCTACCCGTTACATATTAGGGGATTTATTCCACTACCTGTTACATATTAGGGCATTTATTCCTCTACCTGTTACATATTAGGGCATTTATTCCTCTGTTACATATTAGGGCATTTATTCCTGTTACATATTAGGGCATTTATTCCTCTGTTACATATTAGGGCATTTATTCCTGTTACATATTAGGGCATTTATTCCACTACCTGTTACATATCAGGACATTTATTCCTCTACCTGTTACATATTAGGGCATTTATTCCTCTACCTGTTACATATTAGGGCATTTATTCCACTACCTGTTACATATTAGGGGGGGATTTATTCCACTTCCCGTTACACATTAGGGGATTCATTTCGGCTCGATCAACAAAACAGATTTTTCTACCGAAATTCACACATTTTTCTCATCGGCCAATTTAATTAAGGCGGGCAGGGGTTCAGGAAACTCGGAATTCCAGATGGTTTTGAACTACACCTCCCATGATGCTCAGCCACTCATTAGATCGGCTTAGCCTCGAGGGAAGTGTAGTTCAAAAACATCTGGAGGGCCACGTTTGTTGACCCCTGAAATAAGGGCATGTCAGCATTCAGAGTGCTGTAAAAAAAAAAAAAAGTCAGCTCTATTATCGGCGCTCGCATCTATGCTTTCGGTGATTCGATTTGTTTTTAACGGTAAGCAAATTTCCAAAAAAGTATCAAGTGCTGGAAGGGGTCAATATATATATTTTATGGCAGGAAAACAGAAAAGTAGGCTGAAACCCTCAATAAAACATTGGACTTTAGGCTGGGGGGAGGGGGTCAGACGAGCGCACTGATTGCGCACTGTAACGGATGCACGTCATAACACGTCATTTCATGAAACACAGATCATGTCAGACTAACCTAATTACGTTCTATGAGGAAGTAAGTAGAAGTATAGATCAGGGGGTCGCAGTGGATCTGATTTACTTAGATTTTGCCAAAGCTTTCGACACAGTTCCACACAAAAGGTTACTATTTAAATTAAGAAAAATTGGTCTAGATGAAAATACTTGTTCTTGGATAGAAAACTGGCTAAAAGATAGGATACAGAGAGTGGTCATAAATGGTACATTTTCAAAATGGACACCAGTGGTAAGCGGTGTCCCTCAGGGGTCTGTTATAGGACCAATACTATTCAATTTATTTATAAATGACCTTGAGATAGGCATTGAAAGTCATGTGTCAGTGTTTGCAGATGACACAAAACTAGGAAAAGTAATACAATGTGAGCAGGATGTTACTTCGCTGCAGAGGGATTTAGATAAATTGGGGGACTGGGCACTTAAATGGCAGATGAAATTTAATCTAGATAAATGCAAAGTTATGCACTTTGGAGTGAAGAACACACAAGCATCGTATACCCTAAATGGTACGGAGTTAGGGAAATCCAAGCAGGAGAAGGATTTGGGAATAATCATAGACTTCAAACTAAGTAACAATGTGCAATGTCAAACAGCAGCCGCCAAGGCCAGCAAGGTATTGGCATGCATTAAAAGGGGAGTTCACTCTCGGGATGAAAACATAATTTTGCCTCTGTATAAATCAATGGTCAGGCCGCACCTTGAATATGCCGTGCAATTTTGGGCACCTGTCTTATAAAAAGATATTATAGCGTTAGAAAAAGTGCAGAGACGGGCAACTAAATTAATAAGGGGAATGGAAGGGTTAAGTTATGAGGAAAGACTAACAAGCTTAAACCTGTTTAGTTTAGAGAAACGGGGCCTTAGAGGGGATCTGATAACCTTATATAAATATATACGGGCCATTATCAACCATTGTCTGATAACCTATTCATTAACAGGACTATACACAGGACACGGGGTCATCCATTTAGACTGGAAGAAAGAAAATTTAGCATAAAGCATAGGAAGGGTTATTTTACGGTGAGAACAATAAAGCTGTGGAATTCTCTGCCTGTTGAGGTGGTTGGGTCAGAGTCTGTACAGACTTTTAAAAAACGACTGGATGACTTCCTGCAGACACAGAATATTAAGGGTTATAATATTTAATATGTGGGTAAAAGCTTCTTGATCCAAGGAGAAATCTGACGCCATTCTGGGGTCAAGAAGGAATTTTTTCCCAGTATGTTGCATATTGGCGAGCATTTCAGACTGGGTTTTTTGCCTTCTTTTGGATCAACAGCAGTAGGTTATGTGGGAGAGGCTGAACCCGATGGACGCATGTCTTTTTTCAGCCTATGTGACTGTGTAACTGTGTATAACGGATGAGATTATGGTTACATTGTATCAGTTAGTTTTGACGGATGTTGATAAGAAAAAAAAAAGCTGTATGCAGGGGTTTCTCTAGGTCCGTCTAGCTTTTTTCACGTCGACGCCATTCTGGTGTCCGTTGCAACATGCGTTGCGCACGTGTGAAAAAGTGCACGCGTGCTTCGTTTGTTGTTCTCTATTAACTCCTTTGAACAACTATGACGGACTGCAAACAGTGCGTTCAGACGGATGTGAAAAGTGCGTTCGTGTGACCCCAGTCTTATAGGCAAGCATAGTAGAAAATAAATCTTGCGTTCGTGGGTTTTTTTTTTCATTATAGAATCATTTTTGATTTTTGCCCGTGGCCAAGTTTTTTTCAAATGAATTAGCCAATACGTATAAAAACAAAAAATATATTTTTATATATTGGCTGATCCGATTGAAAAAAAACTGACCACAACCAAAAAATTATGCAATATGGAGATGTATAGATACCAATTTTTTTTAAGACCGAGTGGGAGAACCAATACGTTACTTTTATTTAATGTCATCTGACGCTTTCCAATAAATTTAGGATATTGCTGAAAGCCTGTCCAGTTTGTTTTGTCAATATTGAAATGTATGGTCAGACATCCCGTTACCCACTGCACAGGCCTGCACACACCCTGACCACACACACACACCCTAGACACACACCACAGACCTCAGATACATAGATAACCACAACAGAACTCCGACACATGTTTACGCACACCAGACCTCAGATACTGTACATACAGTAGAGATTTTATAACATATATATATATATATATATTCTCCGCAGGTTCCTGCACTCAGAATATGATCCTTGGTCAGGTGGAGCGCCTAGCTCATATAGTAGTCCTTGTAAAAGGCGGCACTCTGGGACTTCAAGAAAATATGGATTATCGACGTTTCAGTCTGCTGACTTTCATCAGGCCGCCGGCATGAGAAGGTCGTAACGCGGATCCAGGCGGACCTCCAGCTGCGCTCTAGCAAGATCTTGCAGAGTTTGCGGAGTAGCGTTATAACTATCAGATGCTGGCGGCTGCTCGCTGGAACGCGGTCAGCCGGGAGGGGCCAGACATAATGCTGTTCGCCATTCTGCTAGCCGGCACAGCCCCAGCCCTTACAGCCGCCCGGCAGTATCATTCAAAGTATCGAGGGAATTTGCACGAGTACAAGCACAAATGCCAGTGCATCCCTAATGATAGATATAAAATCACACGCTTATTATTTTTTTTTCCAAAAACCAGCTAAAAGAATTAAATTGAGCCTTACCAATAATTTTTTTTTTTTCTGTTAATGCTTAGATGTCTTAATTTCAAGTAGATTACTTTACAAAAAAGCTAAAAAAAATTAAATAAAAGACATCTTGTTGCCAAGGATCGGATTCTTTAAGGAGTAAGCCATTTTTTCCTTCACACTTTTTCTTTATTTTTGTATATGCAGCATTTTTTTTTAAAAGGGTTTCTTTAGTCATATAAAAGCAATAGTAAAGCGGGGCGAGGTAATCACTGAACGTCAGAAACAATTTTTCCACATTGGTTTGAGGTGAATAAAGGAGAGTATTTTTTTATGGTTGTGTAGTCTAATGTAGAATGAATGAAGAAAAAAGTAAATTGAGAAAAAAGTGGACTTCTGGAGGGGACTCTGAGGTTACGACCCCCCGGGCCAGCAGAAGATAGATGTAGTTAATATATATTTCTCTGCTCCATTTGTCATAAATGAGTCGATATGGCGAGCTGTAGGTAAATACAGTGGAAATGCTATCTTTAGCTTCAATGACGTTCATCCATTTGGAAAATATTACTTTTTCTTTCCTTCTTTGTTTTTGCGGTGAAGACATTCTTCTCATTTTGCAATCAATGGATGCTCGTACATTGCAGAAATGATTGCAAGGGTCTATCGTCAGTCCCTTGAATGTTTTGAGAGATTGTCAATGCAAAGCAATAGACCACCATGGAAAGTTGTTTTTCATAAAACCACTAGCAGAACCAAATGGGTTCAAGGAAAATTGTATAGAAGTGAAGGGGTTAAAGTAATGCTAATGTAGGGTCCTATTCTCTATGCTAACATAGGGACAGAGGTGTGGAAGCGCTACCATGAGTATCACTGAGGGTAGTGCTGCGTTCTGGGGCAAGGTACCGAAGTTGTGCCGGTCCCGGAATCGAATGCTAAAATGGGGACTCTACTGGAAGACTTGCAGGTGCAGTTTTTCCCACTAGTATCCCCATTTAAGCATTAACATCGTAAGCTAGCCTGTAGTCTTTTGTAAAGTACTCTCAGCACTGTGTCGTGTCCAGCTCTGTGCCCTGTTGGTGTTCAGTGAAAGCTTCGGCACGGGTCGTTTCTGCAGCTCGGGTCTCCACCCACAGAGAGTCCCTTGAGCATGGTGCCCGGCGAACAGCCAGCAGCATGCAGGTGTTCCTCCTCCGCCTCTTGACCCATGTATGCAGACTGCGACCTACTCTGACGGCAGAACCTCCCTCCTCAGTAGCTCCCGGGTTCAGGGTCTGGCATCCTGTCAGTGGAGCACATTCCTCCCGGGAGTCCTGGTGATCAGGTTCCCGATCCAGGCACTGATCCTGAGATCTGAAGTAAAGAAATGGGGACAGCGCTTCAACTTAAAAGGATGCAGTGTATAAGTGATGTGGTAAATATGGGATAATGCTCACAAGCAATGGTAGGTCCCTTAAGGAGTATTAGACATGGACTAAATCAATCAAAATCTTCCTAATAAGATGACCTCAAAATACAAAAAAAATACGGACAACGGTACAGTATTGCACAAACTATATTGCTATAGTAAAGTTGTAATGGTCACTACTCACACTTTATGAGAGCTGCTAGCTCTCATATGAAGACCTCACAGGTGTTCAGGGCCAACCTGTTCGCCTCATACTCCCGCACTAAGACCAGATAGAATTGAATCTCCAGCAGAATCTTTCCAGGGTAGCAGTGTATGTAAACCTCAGTGCAGGAACAAAGGTAACAGAAATGCCAGATATGCTGGAAAAATATTTATTAAAACAAAAAAATAAAATATAAAATATACAGGCAAACAGCCTGAGATCAAATATTTTTTTTTTTTAATTTAATAAACCAATATTTCGGAAAAATATAAATATTGTCTGCAAGCACTCGATATATATATATATAATTATTTTTTTAAAATGGCCGATCGACCGAGCTAGCAAGGATATTTTAGCTCCGCAGGGCGATCTCAGGTTTTTCGGGCATTGTGAAGGTGGCGATTTACTCTAAGCTCTTACATTTTAGCATAATCAAGGAACAGTGAATTTATTCCTGAGTATCTAGGTGAGGAATTGCCGAACATATGCATCACGAGGCAAATGTTGTTCTCTTAGCTTGTGTAATTCCGAGCAACGGGTGAACCATGAGGGATTAATCCAGATAATGTTCCGATGAGAAAGCAGAGTGAATAAGCATAAAACAACAATTTTCAATCCTGAATTCAAATCCAACAGAGCAATCACACACCACACCAGAAATGTAATATTAAGTAGGTTATGGAGCCGAAAGAAAAGCTGCGCAGAAAAAGGGTTTTAATATTTTGAGATAATGATCCATAAGAATGATCTGTACTGGGAGGAAAAATATAAAACATGAACAACTGCACTGCAGAGGGGACACGATTATATATAACAGCAAGGGAACTAGGATTAAACATGGGGGAAGTTCAATTGGAGAATGTCCTAATAGCTTAGATTTCACATTTTAACATGTAGGAGTGAGAAAAAAATGACCTTCCAGAAGTCCGTTTTCCCATGCTTATGTACTGCCTAGTGTGATGGTCTTGCACTTTACAGTCAGGGTGAGATTATTTTGTCATAATGTGAGAAAAATAGGGTAATTTAAGGTTAGTGATTCATTTAGGGCTACGGCTACTTTCTAGGGTTAGGGTTAGGGATAGGATTTCTGCTTGGTTAGGATTACTGATTGTTTTAGGATTAGGTTTATGGATACCGTGTCTATAGAATGTTTAGAATTACTGTATCTGCTTGTTTTATCACTAGGTAGAGTAACTCTTCTGCTTGTTTTATGATTAGGGTTAAGGTTTCTGCTTGGTTTATAATCAAGGTTAGGGTTACAGTTTTTGTTTGTTTTAACACTATACACAGGATTAACACTAAACATAATCCTAAACCCAATCCTAACACAAGCAGAAATGTAACCCTAATCTTAAAAGTAACCCTACCCCTAACCATATAACAAGTAGAAACAGTAACTCTAACACTAAACAAAATCCTAACCCTACAGCTACGGTTTCTGCTTGTTTTATGATTGGGGTAGGGTTACTTTGAAGGTTAGGGTTACATTTCTGCTTGTTTTAGGAAAAAATTTTGAGTTAGGGTTACTATTTTGGCTGGTTTTATGATTAGGTTTAGGGTTACTGTTTCTGATCATTTTAAAATAAGGTTTATAGTAACCGTTTTTGCTTTTTTTAGGTTTAGAATTAGGGTTATGGTTACCGTTTCTTCTTGTTTTAGGGTTAAGGTTACCATTTCTTGTTTTAGGGTTAAGGTTTTTTGCTCGTTTTCGGATAAGGTTTAAGGTCACCGTTTTCGCTGGTTTTCGGATTAGGGTCATGGTTACTGTTTCCGCTTGTTTTCGGATTAGTGTTAAGGTTACAGTTTCTGCTTGTTTTATGATTAGGGCTATTACCGTTTCTGCTCATTTTCGGATTAGGGTCAAGGTTACCATTTTTGCTTGTTTTAGGATTAGGGTTAAGGTTACGGTTTCTGCTCATTTTAGGATTAGCGTTATCTGCTTGTTTTAGGATTAGGGCTATTACCGTTTCTGCTCGTTTTAGGGTTAGGGTTACTGTTTCCGGATTAGGGTCAAGGTTACTCTTTACAGTGGTTTCTGGATTAGGGTCAAGGTTACAGTTTCCGCTGGTTTTCAGATTAAGGGTCGAGGTTACCGTTTCTGATTGTTTTCAGATAAGGGTCAAGGTTACCGTTTCCGCTGGTTTTCAGATTAAGGGTCAAGGTTACCGTTTCCGCTGGTTTTCAGATTAAGGGTCGAGGTTACCGTTTCTGCTTGTTTTCAGATTAGGGTCAAGGTTACCGTTTCCGCTGGTTTCCAGATTAGGGTTAAGGTTACGGTTTCTGCTCGTTTTAGGATTAGCGTTATTTTTAGGGTTAGGATTACTACTCGGGCTCGCTTTATAATTAGATTTATGGTTTTGCATTGCCCAGCGAGTGACATTATTTTCAGTAACTTTAAGTCAATCCAGTTATATTCGTATAGTATCGTTTCACTAAATTTGTTTCTAAAGTGATTCCATTCAGCGTCTGAATTGCTATTTGTAGGATTCCAAACTGCAGAAATTCTGTTAAACTTGTATTCAGTCCGAAGTTCCGAACCAAATTCCACAATGGTAATCTATAAACATGTTTCTCATCGTTATTTTAGCTGTTCTGTGTGCACATTCATTTAGTTTCCACTTGCATCATCCAGGTTGAATATTACAGACCATCAAGTCGTCAGCATTTAATAACTGATTTTTTTATTGAAATAAAGATAACACATAAAACATCCAACTTTACTTAATTGGAGTACATCTGCTGTTTTACAACTACCATCACAAGTACCTTCTTAATCATATTACATCAACCTCAAGTATCCCCTCATTACATTAACTTCAGTACACTGCCTTGCTTAAATGTTGAATAAAACATCTCTGTGGATGTCAGCCTTTAGAAATTCATTTTGACCGAGTATCCCTTTTCTTTTTTCCTTTATTTTTATTCTTGGTAATAACACAGGATGCTACAAGTATTCACAAGTCAATCTTTTCACTGTTTCTTTGCAAAAGAGAACTGGTCTGAACATTCTTAACCCTTTCACTACCAAGAACCTGGAAACTCTATTATACATCGAAACACAATACCAGAATAAAAAAATAAAAATATAGCATCTAAAACCATTGTGTACATTTTTATTGCAAGTTTAAAGTTCCCCCGGGAAGAAATGAATTCAAATGACACAAATATTAATTTTTATATTCCATCTGTATTTTTTTTTTTAAGCTGCATTGCTAATAATCTCAATATGATCATCACTATGAATCCCCATAAGCAGAAGATCATGATTTTATCATCTGTCTGCAGTACATTTACTGACACAAAGGCCATTTCTGCCTGTATGCTCATAATACGGACCCCGTGTGAGATTGTGCCAAATAAGGGACGCCATCTAGAGTTTACAACCTTTCATCCCAGTGATATTTCTGTAAAGGATAACTGTACACGAGTCATTAAAATGAGCAAATTTACAGGATTTTCTTTAAATCGCAGAACAATTTCTGTGCAAAATTTCTATTTTACCCTGTATTTAATTGACTTCATCCCCTACTTCCAATAAATGTACAGAGTTTGGGATGTTGACAGCAGGAGCAGGAAAGGCTGGTGGAAGTGCTTGCTACTCTGGTTTGGTTCCATAATGAACGTTGAAATTGGTGTTTCCTTAACACCATATTATCTGTCTCCAGCACATTTACTGGATCTGACAAAGGCTATTCCTCCCTGTATGCTGATAATGTAGACCCCGTGCGAGATTGTTTAAAATAAGGGACAGCTTCTAGAGTTTAGAACCTTTCCTCCCCTTTAATATTTCTGTAATGGATAAACGAATACATGAAAAATTTTAAATGATCAAATTTAAAATAATTTTTTATCGCTCAGAGCAACAATTTCTGTGCATAATTCCTAATTTAACCTATATTTAACTGCTAACATCACATCTCACATTTGAAGTAAATGTTATACTTTTTTTTGTTAAAAAATGCTTGGTAGTGAAGGGGTTCATCCTGTTTGAGTCTCAACATAAATTAAACCACATGTTCTTTTTTCCACTAGGTTTCAAAACATTTTTACAGTACAGAACGGACAATACAAATATGGAATGCTCTTCCCAAAGATGTAGTTTTATCAGATTCAAAGCACGCCTATAAAGGTTTTGATGCTTTACTGGTTAAATCTGATTATGCATATAATAATTAAAATCTGAACGCCATTACTAAAGCAAGGATTTTTTTTCCCTTTTTGGGCACAATAGGAACATGCAGCAAGTGTTTTCTTTCCCCACCTCTTTTGGATCAACAGCAGCCATAGGGATATGTAGAAGGTTGAACCTGGACATTGTAGCTATGGACCGTGTAATTATGTAAGTTTTTTGTAAACAAACATGATAAATAAAAGCTCCAGGAAGGTCATTTTACAACATGTGACTAGGTGCACTAAACTATTTTGGGCAATCCATGAATTTTCAATTTATGTAACAGAAACAATACATTAAAGGGCCACTACCACAAAAAAAAAATGAAATGTCCTTACTGTGTTTATGTTGCTGATATCTTACATGTTTTTTGTTTTTCTCTTGTATGTTTAGGTAAGAAAATATTTCCCTTTATATGTTTCACTGGGTGCATCCATTGTGTGATATTTTGTGTTGTAAACTGACCCCCCCACAGTATCTTTCCATTACTGGCTCCTCACGGTGTGGCTTTGGCCATATAATTGAGTGAATGGGTCAGTCACCAACTCACATCATTGAATTGTGTGGGATGTATTCAAAGGACATCACCAGGGGAAGATTAGAAGTCTTTTAAACTCCCTGTCTCATCTCATTCAGCTGCCACCTCTTATATTCGGGCAGCCTGGAGAACAACAGATCTCCTGCAGCCTTACCTAAACATCCCCTCTTCCACCTCATTAACTGGTAAATACTGTAGATTAAATAAACAAGGGTAGTAAAGAAAAGGTTTTCTACAGATTTTGGTAAATGTTACATCATGTGGAAAAAAATCCAGAAAATGGAAATGAGAGAACTTTATTACTTTATTTTTCCTTTTTACATTCAATTACTTTAAAAAGGCAAAAGCACAAAACCCCCCCAAAAAAAAACAGCAGCATGTGTTTTATGATGTCGTTTTATTTGTAAAGCACAGGTAATCTAGTTACAGTTTATACAAGTGGTAGTGTCTCTTTAAGAATTGAAATATTAAAAAAAACATATTTTATGTCCTGGAGGTGTGAAGGAACCCAAAACCCGTCCGTACCTCTTCGAATGAACACTGTAATGTTGTATCTGTTTTTTTTTTAATCTTTCTTCTAATATTAACGGAAAGCTGTAATTTTTTAATATTTTTTATTATTGATGGCAATATAAAGTTTACATGAATTATAGATCGGTGGTAGCTGTCATTTTTCTTAGAACACTCGGCTTATTGTTTTGTTGCCGTTTGTAGAAGTAATCATTTACTTTCAGGCGATCCTCGTCGTTCCCCGGTTGAATTCGAGACGTAATTACAGGAATTATTCCGTTCCCGTGTGCCGCTATGTGTGTTGGTTCCCAACATGTTCATCAAGTCTCTGTGTCAATAAATGGATCTGGAGATGTTGACTATGTATTGTCATTTAATATACTTCTATTGCTATTGCATTCCTTGGATGGATACCCTGATTTTAGGTCATCGCTTTTCTCATAAAAAGAAGAAAATGGTATTGATGCCACGCGAGCCAGAGATAAGGCTGATTCATCCCGGGTAACCCTACCTCCTTTACAGACATAATGTTATTTAATACAAAGGAATTTAATATCTGTTTCCAGATATTAAAGCCTTTTTTTTTTAATATGAAGGAACTTACAACTTTTCTGTAATAATATTAAAACCAGCTGTACTCACGGGATAAAATAAAATGTTCTTTCTGTAACAATGATAAATATCTCGCGTAGCGCGGCTCATAGCTTTTCGGTACATGTGATATATATACTGTATATATATATATATATATTATTGCTCGCGCCAGGTAAAGTATTTTTGCTCTTCTATCAAGATCTTTTTTTAAAAAAATAATAAAAATGATTTTTTTTTTAAGCGTAGTTTAAATTTTTGTAATGTAAAAATATGGAAAGCGAGTGAACAGTAAGGAATCTCAATTAGGCTTGTGCACCGGTTTTTTTTTTCGGTTCGATTCGGTTCGATTTTTCGGATTTTTAAACTTTTCGATTCGGCTCGTTTCGACAGATTTCTGTTTCGATTCGGTTCGGCTCGACTCGTTTTCCGTGTACATTTTTTTTTTAGGACTATCGACCATTTTTCGTATTTTCGTGTCACTTAGCTCGTTTTTTGTATCGACTTTTCGTAATTTCGGAAATTTTCGTTTTTTCGGAACGTCTGTTCTCCTCGTTTCAAAGCAATAAATTTCGATTTGACACATTTCAAGTCCATTCGAAAATTCCAAAAATATTTCGTTTCGGCTCGGAAAACTTTTCGGATCTGACATTTTCGGATCTAAAAATTTTCGGAAATTCGGCAGCATCCGAAAACACAAATCGGGAAATTTCGTGAAAATTCCAAAATTCCGAAACCCGAAACGCACATCCCTAATCTCAATCACTCATAGTCCTACAAGGCTTGGATGGCTGCGTGAAAGATTTAAAGGGTTATTCAATAAAGCAGCAAACTATGAATTTCCCTGTACGGTGCAATTTCGTGGCATTTCATTTATTCAGAAAGCTGTCAATTGTCCAAATATTGGCGAATTGCCAGCGAAATACAGAGCAATTTTCCTCAATTCTACGGCAGTGAAATTCCCCATCGAGAAGCAATGGTTAATCTATTCAAAGACACCGAACTGCACTCAAATGCCCAGATGTTTGGTGATTCAGTGTAACAGGTTTAAACAGGCAAATCCCATAGGTTTTTTTATTGAATAAATTTTTTTCTAAATCTTTATCAACAGCAAAAAGTCTTTAATTTTTTTTAGAATTTTTTTAGGCATTTTCTGGCAAAAATTTTGACTCTTTTTTTAAATTGCTTTTTGTATTCTGTAACAGGGCTTTTTTATTATTTCCATGCATTTTTATGGTTTTAAAACGCCTTTTTAACAAAAAGAATTGCCGTTTTGTTTCTTTTTTTTTTATCCCCAGTTCGGCAGCTGATCGACTTTTTTCGCCGGCTGATCGGTGGTCAGTTTGGCGACTGATCCCGTTTGGGGCACTTCGGGGACCCTGTGCTGACTGCTGAATCCGCCGCAGGGTCAACGAACTGAAGTCGCCGAATAACCCCTTTAAAAAAAATTAGCTGCACCATTAAAAAAATATATTAAGCAAAAAAAATAAAAAATAACAGATACTGTGTTTTGTCCAAAAACTTCAGGTGTTAAACATTACACTGTAAGGGTCTGGAGAATGGGATTTTAGGTGTATGATCACCTGCCAAAGTCAAGGCAAACATCAACGTCATACTCTGACCGCTCACCTGTGGCTGCTTTCAGTTCACAGCACAAAACCTCATATAGTGACATTTAAAGAGAAACCCACTAATTAACCCCAAAAAAGGTAAAATATGAGGATTGGCAGCTGCTCTGTTATCAGTTTATAAAGTACTAAAGCAGTTACAACCAAACAGAAATTAGCTTGTAATCCATAACGCATGAGGGGTTATTACTATTTCAGCCCCACTTTTACATTCCACTCCCTTTTTAGGGGCTCCACCGTATATTCAGGGTGTGCGGGTGGCTTTTTAGGGGTTCCTCCATATATTCAGGGTGTGCGGTAGGGATGGGCTGCCGGTTCGCATCGAACATTGGCCGTTCGAAAGTTCGCGAACTGCGAACTTTTCAGACCGTTCGCAAAAAGTTAGATTTTTTTTTCATAAATTTAGAATTTTTTTTAAAATATGCTTAAAAAATCCTAAAAAAATCTAAAAATAAAGAGACTCTTTACTGCAGAATATTATAAGCAACGGTTTATTAGATATTGAATTAAAACAATAATATTTTTAACATTGAAGCCTATGGGATAAAACATTGTTGTTGCTAAAACATAAGGCAGACGCGGCCCTCTAATCAGGCACTGTAAAGGGCTGCCCGCCGGGGCCTCCCAAGGATCCCTTGAGGAGCATGCGGCCACTGGATGACAGAGCTGCGACTGAGCGGGCAGGCCGGCCGGACACCCCCCCACAACCAGGATCCAGGGAGCCCCCACTAAGGTAAGGCGATACATTTCTAAAAAAAATAAAATCCGAGGACATTTTTAAATGTCCCCGGGAACAGAAAATAAAACCTTTTTTTTTTCTTTCTAATACTCACCTGATTCCTAGATCCACCAATAAGCGCAGCCTCCCGTCTCCTATGCTGTTAGAAGCTGCATACACCGGCGCGCTGTGTGCAGCTTCTGAGAAGATACGCTATTAGTGTAGAGGGAGCGATGCAAAATGCGCAGCCGGCTTCCTCGCTACACTAATAGCGTATCTTCTCAGAAGCTGCACATAGCTCGCCGGTTAAAGCTAGCGTCAGACTGTAGAGGTGCTGCCCGACAGTGTGAGGATTCATATGCTGCATTAATTCTTCTTCTTACAAATTTGGTTACTTAACCTGTTTGCGTTTGGATTGTAATATTGTGACATCCAGGGCCCCGGGTGGCGATCGGGGGACCCCGGACGCATGGTGCTGCCAGCTGTCCGAATGCCAGGAGCTCCGGTGGCACCCGGCGCAGCTGTGAGTGATCAGGGGGCAGGGCGCGGCGTGATGACGCCGGGACCTTTAAATCAGGAGTGCGCGCTTACAACTCGCCTTGGGGTTTCATTCCCGCATCGGTAGCTTACCAAATCAGTTTGTATACTTGTTACTGACCCTGCTTGTTCTGAGAACCGGATCTGTTGCCGACTTTGCCTGCCATTTGACTCTCTCTCTCTCTTTGACTCTCTCTGTGTTCTCCCTGCCTGTTCTGTTTGCCTCCTGTTGCTACTGGTGTGTGCCGATTCTCACCATACACAGTAGCGCAGTACAAGTGCCTAAACGTTGCTGACCCGGTTTTGTTATAACAACTACTTTCACCCTGCGCCCCTGTCTGGTATATTCCCTGCTAGTTACTGCTGGTGCGCTTCCATCCTGCCATACACTATAGCGCAGTGCAAATTTATATTGATCACAGTCTGTGGTGTATATTGCTGGTGCGGTTTCCGTGGCTTGTGTGGCTGCTAGAGGTTAGGTTTACTAGTCCCGACCATCCTAAGGATCAGAGGGCTAGAGGTCTGTTACCAGGGATCCTACCAGGTCTGTCCTGGGGAATCGTTACAATTATGCGGTGAGCGTATATACGCAAGTGAGCGTTAACGTTTGCGTTAAGATTGCAATTTTTTCCCACTCGTTGTTGCTCAAATATTTCCCATGGCTTCAAATTGCGTTTAAACATGAGCAAAAGCGGTAAAAATGAGCTCAGCGCACAGCGGTGAAATGACTCAAAAAAAACTTTAGTTAAAAACACTTTTTTAAAAAATTAGTTTTTCATTGTTTCCTGTCTCCCAGGGCAGTACCCGGACCTCCATACACCTGTTATGACAAATATCTTGCATATATGCCCTCTGGAGGGGACCTTAGTGTTCAAACGTTTGAGTCCCATTGACTTGCATTGCGTTCGAATCGCGTTCGAACTTTTTCAAATGTTCGAGTTCGAATGCGAACTGAACACGGGGGTGTTTGGCCCATCCCTAGTGTGCGGGTGTCGTTTTAGGGGCTTCACCATATATTCAGGGTGTGCGGGTGACTTTTTTTAGGGGTTCCTCCATATGTTCAGGGTGTGCAGATTTTTTTTGTTTGGGGCTCCACCATATATTCAGGGTGTGTGGGTTTTTAGGGCTTCCTCCATATATTCAAGGTGTTCTGGTGTCTTTTTAGGGTGATCCTCCATATATTCAGGGTGTGCAGATATTTTCATCTGGGGCTCTACCATATATTCAGAGTGTGTGGGTGTCTTTTTAGGGGCTCCTCCATATATTCAGGGTACACAGATTTTTTTATCTTGGGCACCACCACATATTCAGGGTGTGTCAGCATCTTTTTAGGGGCTCCTCCATATATTCAGTGTGTGGGTGTCTTTTTAGATCTCCATATATAGTCAGCGTGTGCATGTTCTTTTTAGTGGCTCCTCCAAATATTCTGCTCGCGGCAGTGTCTTTCTATGGGCTTTTCCATATTTTCAGGATGTTTGTGTGCCATATGTTCAAGGTTTGCAGTAGGGGGGGATCCAGACACAGGTTTCGGGGGGGGGGGGAGAGCATTCTACCAGTTTTGGCCAAGAGCTGGTGTTGGGTTTGGAGTGACAGGCAGATATACTGTATATTACCCCTAGCTCACAAGGATATATATATTTGCCCCCAGCTCACATGGGTATATTTGCCCCCAGCTCACATGGGTATATTTGCCCCAGCTCACATGGGTATATTTGCCCCAGCTCACATGGGTATATTTGCCCCCAGCTCACATGGTTATATTGCCCCAGCTCACAAGGATAAATTGCCCCAGCTCACACATTGATATATAGTGCCCCAGCTCACACATGGATATATATTGCCCCAGCTCAAACATGGATAGATTGCCCCAACTCACATATGGTTATATTGCCCCCAACTCACATATGGATATATTGCCCCAGCTCACACAATGATATATAGTGCCCCCAGCTCACACATGGATATATAGTGCCCCCAGCTCACATAATGGATATATTGCTGCAGCTCACATATGGTTATATTGTCCCAGCTCACATATGAATATATATTGCCCCAGCTCACATATGGATATATTGCCCCAGGCCAGTTCACATGGATAAATTGCCCCAGCTCGCATGGATAAATTGCCCCCAGCTCACATGGATAAATTGCCCCAGCTCACATGGATAAATTGCCCCCAGCTAACATGGATAAATAGCCCCCCAGCTCACATGGATAAATAGCCCCCAGCTCACATGGATAAATTGCCCTAGCTCACATGGGTAGATTTGCCCCCCAGCTCTCACCTCCTGCTGGCCCCAGGCTCTGCATA
Organism: Leptobrachium leishanense; assembly: GCA_009667805.1. Classification (NCBI taxonomy): domain Eukaryota; kingdom Metazoa; phylum Chordata; class Amphibia; order Anura; family Megophryidae; genus Leptobrachium; species Leptobrachium leishanense. The sequence goes on from CM019073.1 coordinate 4,496,850, forward strand.
TGATACCGTCGGCGTCTTCTCCCTACAGGCGAGCAGCCACTGACATACAGCTTGGCTTGGCCGCACGCCGGAAACCACCTGACCAGCCGCGCAGCCACACGCGCGCTGGTCAGGTGGATCTCCTCCCAGGCAAGTGGCCAAGCTGTACGTCAGCGGCCACTCACCTGTAGGTAGAAGACGCCGGTGATGGCGGCGAATTTCTCGGGGTAGGGGGGAGGCAGTTGCCCCCCCTGGATCCGCCCCTGGTTTGCAGGCATCTTTTTAGGGGCTCCCCATACATTCAAAAGGTTTGCGGTTGTATAACTGATCAACAAAGCAATGAAACTCCCAGCAATGAGTCTCTGAACTATAATATATAAATGTTGGAGATCACTTAGTGGAAATTAGACACTTACTGTGTCGAAATTATATTTTTGTTCACATAAACTGCCCAGTGGGTCGTGACATCATCTAAAAAGTATGAGAATAGCCTTGGCCCTGAACCCACCTCCAGCAACATTCCACAGAGAGGGTCCCTCTTTACTTGTTGGTAGTGGAGACGGACAATATTTTCAGAACAGATAGCAAAGACATTCTGCCACTTGTGACTAATAACAGCACGAGAGAAAATCACTTGGGTTAATCATGTGCATGAAAGGCTCATTGCTGTGACCTCTCCGGTTGCAGTGCAAAAATGTGATTGCATGTTTGAAACGAAGGCCGAGTAGAACAGCTCCCTACACAAAAAATAAATATAACACAGAACACAGGGATGTGCAGAGTAACCCCACAGAGATACATTGTAATAAATATATGATTAAAAGATACGCTTTTGTTTTCTCAAGATCAAAATGCAAGTTGTTTGTTTACCTTTGTTGTAGGCTATTATTTTTGTATTATCATTAATTTATGAATCATTGATATATAAAGTCTGACGTTCCAGAAGTTACACGGCGACAAAGCACCTGCGTGTAGATTACAGGTTTAAATTCACAGTGGGGGAAATGTGTCTCTTTGCTTTTATTTTGTGTTCATATTCAAGGTCTGCAGGAGAGGGGGGCGTTTTGGGTCAAGGAATGCGAGTGTTTTGAACGTGAATACGAAAACAATAACAAAAGAATTCCTGAATGATGGCGCAACAATTTTTAAATTGTGGGACGATAAAAAGATAAATAAAAAGAACAAGTTACTTGAGGGGGGGCTATTTTTAATTGTAATGAGGACTCTGGATCCATTCGGTTACTAAACCATCTCTTTCATTAGGAAGTAAATCGACAACATCTGAAATGTGACGTCTGATGGCTTCTTTTTATTCTAAGTTGCCGGAAGTGATGCACACGTCTCGATTCTTTTATGAGTGTTTGTTTTTAAATCGAGGATTTCTGTAGTTAAGGAGTTAGTGATAAAATATTATAATATTGGAAGTAAAATACAGTTTAATAAAATTTCACGAAGAACTTGAATGTTTGTACATTTGTTAAAAAAAATTCCATTATGGATGGGAATGGAAATGCTATAGAAAAAAATAACAAAAACACGAACCCACAACCAACCACTTTCAGTTGTCCATAGGATCGCCACATTTTCCGTCACTTGTGTCCTCTACCCAGTTCATCTTCTCTATAGCCTCGTACCTTAGCCTGCCCCTCTAGACTTTCTTATTCCATTATATATTGACCATTTCCATATCCTACACCAGATTCCATTCTCACTTGTGTTCCAGGTGTATTTAATTTGTGGGGGATCCACGGTTTTTGATTGTGAGTGTTCCAGTACCTCTCGTGGTATAAAACCAAAAATAATAAATATATATAAAATGTACATGCTCCTTTTCAAGTAAATTTCACATTCTTTATTGGTTTACCTTTATATATACATCTGTCTGTGTTGGAACGGTGGAGGAATGAATTGTTGACTTCAAGTGTTGTAAGCCCCATAGCTAACTATGTGGGGAGGTCGGCATTTGCGTGTGTTGTGCAGAGTAGTTGAAAATATTTTTAAATTACCGCCATAACATTTATATTATGCAAATTATTAGTAAGAGGGTGTTACAATACATAGGATGTGGCTTTCAGCATTGTGTACATACTCGTTCTGGGGCTGCCCCAATCTAGCCAGCCCTTCACTTGCATATGGAGGTTACCCCCTGATTTACAAATTAAGCGCTGCCTCTACCTATATCCCTGCTATCATCTCCCTCCACATTTCTCCCCCTTACATTAAAAAGGGATATATTGATTTATAAAGTATTTTACCAGGAAGGATACATTGAGATTTCTCTCGTTTTCAGTATGTCCTGGATTCAAGAGCATTAAATCGTTACAGTTGTTACAGAAATACAAAGTAATAAAATGCAAGATATTAAAAACAAAACAAATATACAGATTAACAGAAAATAAATATGTAGGAAATATAGTCACTATGTAACAGGTTTACAGGTGCATTCTGTATATAGTCACTATGTTACAGGTTTACAGGTGCATTCTGTATATAGTCACTATGTTTCATGTTTACAGGTGCATTCTGTATATAGTCACTGTGTTACATGTTTACAAGTGCATTCTGTATATAGTCACTGTGTTACATGTTTACAGGTGCATTCTGTATAGTCACTATGTTACATATTTACAGGTGCATTCTGTATATAGTCACTGTGTTTCATGTCTACAGGTGCATTCTGTATATAGTCACTGTGTTACATGTTTACAGGTGCATTCTGTATATAGTCACTGTGTTACATGTTTACAGGTGCATTCTGTATATAGTCACTGTGTTACATGTTTACAGGTGCATTCTGTATATAGTCACTATGTTACATGTTTACAGGTGCATTCTGTATATAGTCACTAGGTTACATGTTTACAGGTGCATTCTGTATATAGTCACTATGTTACATGTTTACAGGTGCATTCTGTATATAGTCACTGTGTTACATGTTTACAGGTGCATTCTGTATTGAGGTATGTTAATAGAGATCTCTTAAGGGACTTCAGACGGGGGGAAGATTTGATGGTGTCTGAGAGGTTATTCCATAATTGCGGTGCTCTGTAGGAAAATGAGGAGCAAGCCACTTTTTGTATTGTGGTATTGTAAGTAAGGTGCTGGTCTTGGACCGGAGGTTATAGGATGAGGGAGCTGCTGGGGGAAGCAGTCTATTCAGGTAGGGTGGCAGCTTCCCAGAAAAACTCTTAAACACCAGGTTGGAAAGGTGCACGGTGCGTCTAGATTCCAGATTGAAAAAAAGTTCCTTTTCTTGCCATTGGAACATATATTCTTTATTTTTAGGCGATATTACCCACCTTTTTTCCCTCGCCAGGTGCAGCTGCTCCCCTTTGGCTCAGGATCTCCCAGACGACCCTGAAGCTTTTCTGCACAATTTGAGCTCCTACTCAACTGAAACGCAGGAACTGCAAATTGCACACCGCTCCGGGACTTGCGTACTTTATGTAGTCAATTTCCGTAGCGCCTGTGCAGAACAAAGGATCGGCGTTGAACGCGCATACACGGATCTGATCCATTTTCTGCCTGTCTGAAATCACTCCCTTCGTGGGTGGTCTCAGAGGGTCACATCAGCATGGTCTCTGCGTGCTGCTGTCTCTAGTGACTGAAGCCAGGAAATTTAAAAATCCCAGCTGCTGGTGACACTGGGTGGGGTGGAGAAAACGTTGTCATTGCACCCCACAATTTCACCAGATCGGGGGAGATGGGGGGCACTCCTCACATACTGAGGCTTTAGAAAGATAATGTGGTCAGGGTGTATAGCGTCCCCTGCTCATATCCACCTGGAATCTTCAAGGCAAATGCCCCCCCCTGTACATTACATTTTGTCCCTTAGACATAACCAGCTGGTGTCCCACTCCTCATATTCCCCCCTTCCCACATATAGGAACTCAATTATCGTACACGCAACACGAACACTCCGATCTGATCAATTTATGTATAAATGTAGATTTTAGCAAAACGAGATCAACCAGGATGCAAACCCCCGTGCAGGACAGGACCTTCACATGTCTCTGTGGAAGACTGACAGGAAAGACGGCTTTGCTGAGGAGGAAATGGGCTGGACAAAACTAGGCATTAAAATGGACTAGTCCACTCTCCCCGTCTACGTAAAAGCATAGGGGGAAAACAAACAAGGAACTGTCCATTTCTTACACCCCCTTCCCACCCAGCCCACATGCACCCCCGATACTTCAGGGTCTCTTTAACCTCACGTAGTGCGTCACCCCTTTCCTCTTAGTTTGTAAGCTCTCGAGCACGGTCCTCTCTCCTACGGTTCTGTGTGTTTAATTTTTATGTATTTTGTTATTCGGTCTTACCCATTGTACAGCGCTACAGAACTTGTTGGCGCTTTATAAGAACTTGTAACTATGTTGGCAGCCAACTGAATTATAAAGAAATCGGTAAGTTGAAAGTGGGGTTACTTGGACACCTTTAATCTACAATGCCTTGGGTAGTTACCATGCGGCATTTAATGATGAGAAATCTCGACTGTCAGGGTTAATCGTCCCTAAAGGATCCGTAAAGCATGAAAAACCATCTGTGCTTTTACCGGAGCTGCTTTTGGAGGCTCTGTAGGATGTGAGTGCGATATCTACTAGACGTAGTTGCTTAGCAAGGAGGAGGCGATCAGTCCCATCGGGGGACTATTGCCATGCTGAGGAAGGGGACGAAGGGAGAGGTCAGTCTGAGCCAGCTAAAGGCGTGTCTGCATGTCAGGGAGGTCTGACTGCAACCATGTGCGCCTGGCATGGAATCCTGCCGAGTGGGGGGACAGAGACGGACACTGCCAGTGGTCGAGCAGCCCTGACACAGTGCTCTTTAAAATACAGATGTCTGGTTTGAGCTGGGCACCTTTGTATACACAATTTGCACAGGCTAAAAAAATGACGTGCGTCCATCAGGTACAGCCTTTCACACATCACCTACTGCTGTTGCGTCAGAAAATGTTGCATTCCACCAATCTTACGGGAATTCCTTGTAGAGAGATCACACAATTCAAATAGCGTGGTATTTTAAGAGATGCGCTTACATGTGAACTTGTTGTAGGCATGAATAAATGTATATATTTCAGAACTTTGCGAGGACAGGGATTTTTTTTGTAATCTCTCAGGTTTTATTTGCTCTCCCCAAAGCTCCTGAAATAGTGAATAAATAGAAAACAGAAATACAATTCTTACATTTACATACTTGTACGACTCCTGGATTGGCAACGAGCCCGTAAAAATAGATACTTTGTTCTAACTGAATGTTTCAAATATGAATATTTTGATGAAAAAAAAAATGTCCTGAGCTTAAAAAAATAAAAACTGACTCTATATTCCCCATCTAATGTCCCCCTACATTTTATCTCTGACACTTGTATATTTCCTTAACGGTGTCCCCGCAGTTTTTGTAAAAAAATATGATATTATAACATTTGAAACATAGTAAAAATATAGGGAAAAATAAATTGCACAGATGATGTTGTAACATAGTTAAAAAATAAACATAAAATTTTTTACTCATTTACCCTTTACAGAAATTTTGCTGGGATGAAAAGATTCTAAACTCTAGATTGCGTCCCTTACTGCACATGGGGTCTGCATTATTAACATACAGGCAGAATTGGTCCTTGTGTCAGATGCAGTAAATGTGCTGCAGATAGATAATAAAATGGTGAGATCTCCTGCTAAGGCTAGGGTCAGAGTGGGGCAGTCGGAACGCGCGTGCAGGCGCACTAAATCACGGCGGCAGTAGCAGCACATAACGGCCAATGACGGCCAATATACGCAGTACGTGCGTACAAAAGTGCGCCGACACCACGCAACCGCAAATGAACGCATTTTTATCAGAACGTTGAAACCGCTGCTACTGACGTACAGAGTGCGCTGCGGCCGCATAGCGGCGTGTTTGCGTGATTAGGAGACGTCAGACGCTGCTAGTGGTGCGGCCAACATAACGTTCAAACAGCCGGATTTCCCTAGACTTCTTTTACCCCACCGTCATGAAATACGTCCAGAATTGCGCATCGTCTGACCACTTAAGCGTATTCCGTGAAAAAATGCGTGCGCACGCATCGACGTACATTTTGACGGTGGCTGCAGAAAATGCGCTCATCTGTCCCTAGCCTTATGGGGGTTTGTAGTGATCAGAATGAGATTATTAGCCATGCAATATCTGTATGTGCTGCATAATGCCTGTGTATGGCAATTACAGCAACACCTTGTATCTGTATGTGTTGCATAATGCCTGTGTATGGCAATTACAGCAACACCTTGTATCTGCACTGTACAGGGATTTACACTCGTAACCCCCTGAATGTTATCCCTGTACAGCAGTGTGTAACGGTTGGCACCCGCTTGGGCCACCGTGGTGGCTTGGAACAGGGAGTGTAGAAACATAGAAACATAGAAAAATGTCGGCAGATAAGAACCTTTCGGCCCATCTAGTCTGCCCAATTACATGGATACTTTACCTGGATTTATCTTTTGTTTAGGATAGCCTTATGCCTATCCCATGCTTGCTTAAATTCAATTACTGTTTTGGCCTCTACCACTTCACTGGAAGACTGTTCCATGTATCCACCACCCTCTCAGTAAAATAATGCTGCCTGATGTTACTTTTAAACCTTTGCCCCTCTAATCTAAGACTATGTCCTCTTGTTTTGCTATTTTGTTTCCTTTTAAATATACTCCCTTCCTCTACCTTGTGGATTCCCTTTACGTATTTAAATGTTTCTATCATATCTCCTCTGTCTCGTCTTTTTTCCAAGCTGTACATGTTAAGATCATTAAGCCTTTCCTGGTAACATTTCTCCTTCAAGCCGTACACCATTTTAGTAGCCCTTCTCTGAACTCTCTCTAAGAGGTCTATATCCTTCTGGAGATACGGTCTCCAGTACTGCACACAGTACTCCAAGTGAGGTCTCACCAGTGCTCTGTACAGTGGCATGAGCACTTCCCTTTTCCTACTGCTAATACCTCTCCCTACACAACCAAGCATTCTGCTAGCATTTCCTGCTGCTCTATTACATTGACTACTTACCCTTAGATCCTCTGAATTAATGACCCCTAAATCCCTTTCCTCAGATGTTGAGGTTAGGACTGTATCAAATATTCTATATTCAGCCCTTGGGTTTTTACGTCCCAGGTGCATTATCTTGCACTTATCCACATTAAAACTCAATTGCCACAACTCCGACCATTTTTTTAGTTTACCTAAATCATTTGTCATTTGGCTGATCCCTCCAGGAACGTCAACCCTGTTGCAAATCTTTGTGTCATCAGCAAAAAGACATACTTTTCCATTAATACCTTCTGCAATATCACTAATAAAAATATTAAAGAGAATGGGTCCAAGTACTGACCCATGAGGTACCCCACTGGTAACAAGACCTTGTGCCGAATAAACTCCATTTACCACAACCCTCTGTTGTCTGTCACTCAGCCACTGCCTAATCCAGTCAACAATATTGGAATCTAAACTCAAAGATTGCAATTTATTGATAAGCCTTCTATGCGGAACAGTATCAAAAGCCTTACTGAAATCTAAATAAGCAATGTCTACTGCACCACCTGTGTCTATTATTTTTGTTACCCAATCAAAAAAATCAATAAGATTAGTTTGGCATGATCTCCCTGAGGTAAACCCATGTTGTTTCTGATCCTGTAATCTATGAGTTTTTAGATGTTCAACAATCCTTTCCTTTAACATGGTTTCCATTAATTTCCCCACTACTGACGTAAGACTAACTGGCCTATAGTTCCCCGATTCCTCCCTACTACCCTTCTTGTAAATGGGCACAACATTTGCTAATTTCCAGTCTTCTGGGACGACTCCCGTTAGCAAAGATTGGTTAAATAAATCTGTTAACGGTTTTGCTATTACATCACTGAGCTCTTTTAATAATTTAGGGTGGATCCCATCAGGCCCCATTGACTTATTTGTCAATGGGGCCTGCTGTAGAACCTCCTCCTCTGTAAACTGATATGTAAATGTCTCTTTAGTGTTCTCTCCTAACTGAGGTCCCTTTCCTTCCTTTTCTTCTGCAAAGACTGAACAAAAATATTCATTGAGGCAGTCAGCGAGACTTTTATCCTCTTCTACATACCTTCCTTCCTTTGTTTTTAATCTAACTAATCCTTGTTTTACTTTTCTTTTCTCGTTTATGTATCTAAAAAATGTTTTGTCCCCCTTTTTTACTGACTGAGCTTATTTTCTCTTCTGCATGTGCTTTGGAAGCTCTTATAAATTGCTTTGCCTCTTTCTGCCTAATCTTATAGGTTTGCCTATCTTCTTCACTCTGAGTTGTTTTATAATTATTGAATGCTGTCTTTTTGTTCTTCACTATTTTGGCCACTTCTGCAGAGTACCACAGTGGTTTCTTCCTTTTTTGTTTTTGCTAACAAGCCGAATGCAATTTCCTGTGGCCTTCAATAATGCTTCCTTTAAATAATCCCATTTCTCCTGGACTCCCTTTAAACTCCTCCAGTCTGATAATGACTCCTTCACACAAAATCTCATTTTAGAAAAATCTGTTTTTTTAAAGTCTAAAACTTTCGTTCTTGTGTGGTGCGGCTCCATCCCTGTTGTTATATTAAACCATACTGACTGGTGATCACTAGATCCCAAATTTTCACCTACAACAACGTCCGATACCAAACCTCCATTTGTGAGTATTAAATCCAATATGGCCTCTTTACGGGTCGGCTCCTCAACTACTTGTGTTAGAGATAATGCCAGTAGGGAGTTTAGAATATTTGTACTCCTGGTGCACCCAGCTGTTTTGGTTTTCCAGTTCACATCAGGAAGATTAAAGTCCCCCATGATAATAACTTCCCCCTTCATTGCCATTTTGGCTATTTCCTCAACCAGCAGATTATCTAGTTCTTCTGCTTGTCCAGGGGTCTATAGATCACACCTACACGAGCTACTGTATGATTGCCAAATGTTAGCGTAACCCAAACTGACTCTATGTTCACCTCGCTCACTTTTATTTGGTTCGTTTTTATGTTGTTTTTCACATACAGGGCCACTCCTCCTCCTTTCCTACCTTCTCTGTCTTTTCTATATAAAGAGTACCCCGGTATTGTTATGTCCCAGTTATTTTTCTCACTGAACCATGTCTCAGTAACCGCCACTAAATCTACCTTTTCAGCTGCCATCATTGCCTCTAGTTCATTGATTTTATTGACTAAACTGCGAGCATTTGTAGACACGACTCTGAGCTTGTCATTTTTTACCTCGCATGTTGCTTGCACCCTCCGATTTAGTTTTGGGGACAATCGGGCAGATTGTTTTTTACCCTTTTTTTGTCCCCCCCTCCTAGTTTAAATATTTCTTTGCGAAACCTTTGAACTTCTCACTGAGAACATATGTTCCCCTATGAGTAAGATGCAAACCATCTTTTTTATACAGTTCCTTTCTGCTCCAATTAGAGCTATCATGGGACACAAAGCCAAATCCTTGCTCCCGACACCATTCCCGAAGCCACAAATTGAATTCCCTATTGCACATCTGCCTATCTTGAATGTTATGCACAGGCAAAACTTCAGAGAATGACACAGTGGACGCAATCTGCTGTATTTCACCTCCAAGAACACAAAAATCTTCCTTAATCTCAGAAACCTCATTGCTAGCCAAGTCATTTGTCCCTAGATGGACTAGAACGTCCACTTCCCCTTGTTGCTTTGCTTGTTTGACAATATTGAGAATACGTCTCTTGTCTCTACGAGCAGTAGCCCCAGGAAGACATCTCACCAAACCACTACTCTCCAGCTCAACACCTCTTATGATAGAATCACCCAGCAACAATTGCCTTCTATCAAGTCCCACCTTTTCATTTTTGTCCTTGGTTGCAGTGCTGCATACCTTAGGCATAGTGGATGGTGGTTCCTCAACTATGGTGTCTGAGCCTACATCCGTCTTATCACTACACTCTGAAAGTGCCTCAAAAGAATTAAGAAGAGCCACAGATTGTGGGACATGCCTTCTCTCCACAACTCTAAGTCTACCAGATCCTACAGTAGTCCATCTGCCGGTCCTAGGAGGCCTCTGTGGCAGTGGTTTAGTAACAGTCATAGCCTGAGTTTCTCTAACAGATAATTACAAATCTCAGACTTCAAACAGGCAATTTCCTGCTGCAATAAAGAGAGCTGCCTACATATCAGGCACACTCCAACCTCCAAAAATTGGATCTAAAAACAAATGCATGACAGCTCTTACACTGGACCAAGCCTGCCATTATAAAAGAATGGATTTAAACCAACAAATCTTACCTTTTTGTAGGTTTTCTACCTCCTGTCTAACCTCAGACTACCTCCAGAGTATCTCCAGAAGATCTCCTGTAAGTGCTTACTTTGAAGACTTCACTTAGAAGGCTTCCCAAGTAGCACTTTAGGCAGATGAGCTACTGACTTGACACAGGACAGATCAATAATACAGACTTATTTCTCCAAAGCCAAGGAGCATAAGAGCAGGACTGATTTGCATCTAAGCTCAAATGGTTTCCAGACCAAAAGACAATTTAGTGCACCTTCAGAAACACCAAACAATACCGAAGTCTGTAATACTTGAATAGGAGTACTGGTATGGTAATCTGTATGACGGGATGAATTATGCAGGCTGCAGGGCAGTCCACAAACTAACAGACTTGGCGATATGGGAACTGAAATCCATGTCAGGGCTATGCAGGAACCAGATGGAACAGGAGGGCCAGGGAGAAAACTAAAGGGATCCCTATGCTGGGAAATAATTTCTATCTAAGAAACCCTCAAAGAATAACAGAGCGAGGTGGGCAAGAAGAGCAAGGGTTAACAAAACATACAAAAATCCTGCACTGAAGAGTTCCTTGTAAATGGCCTCTGAGATACTAAACTAAGACAAACAAGGTACTGTACATGAAACATGAAACATAAGAATGGTCATACAGGCAAAAAAGGTTGGCAATAGTGATGGGTCGAACACCCCCATGTTCGGTTCGCATTCGAACAGGTCACACCGTAACCCCTCTGAGGTATTGTGGAAGAGTGTAGGGGTGGATCCTGCTGTCAAATATTAAAATGATATGAATCTGGTACACGCGTCAGTGCACCCAAATATATTGGGCCTTTGGTGGCAGCTAGTGCCTTCACAACGTAACCCCTCTGAGGTATTGTGGAAGAGTGCAGTGGTGGAGGTTTTGGGAATGCAGAAGAGATCCCTGATCTATTCAGTTACATCAGCATCAGGGGAGTGATAGCTGCTGATCCAGGACAGATTAATTTTTATAAATGTCAGCCGGTCTACAGCGTCGGTGGACAGATGCACTCTTTTGTCTGTTACAAAACCTCCAGCGGCACTAAACGTCCGTTCAGAAAGCACGCTGGATGAAGGGTAACCTAGTAGCTGCATAGCATATTGGCCAAGTTCTGGCCAGTGATCCAATCTCAACACCCAGTAAGCCAGTGGATCATCTGATGTAAAGGTATCCAGGTCTGCCCTTGCCCCTAGGTAGTCCTGCACCATATGGTGAAGACGCTGGCAATGGGTGCCTTTATTTGACGTCCCTGGGCGTCGTGGACTAAAAAAATTGGAAAAGGCATCGGTCAAGTTGCCCCCTTCACCGCTCTTCCTCTGATAAACCCCAGCCTCAGAAGCACCTGTGTCATCACTTGGTAACCTACCAGTGTCTGGAAAGGGGTTACACAAGTGTCACTTTAGAGTGTCCTCAAGTTGTTTCATCCTGTCCTCCCTCTGTGAGGACAGGATGAGCTCTGCAACCTTACCCTTGTATCGTGGATCAAGAAGGGTTGCCAACCAGTTATGATCCCTCTCCTTGATAGCACGAATCCTGGGGTCCTTTAGCAGGCTTTGCAGGATAAGGGAGCCCATGCAGCGTAGGTTGGAGGTGGCATTAGCTTCCGAGTGTTCCTGGTCACTGAAGATGACCGTATCGTGCACTACCTCCTCCCAGCCACGTACTAGTCCTTGGGTTTCTGGGGACACAAAACCCTCCCTTGAGGAATCCCCACCTTCAATGCCCCACTACTTAAATATTCCTCCTTCTCCTCATCCTCCTCCTGTCTGATCTGAGAACCCACAGGAATGCTTTCTGCTTAAAGACTGGAGCCTTGAGAGCTAGGGAAGTCCTCCTCTTCCACTCGCTGCTCTGCCTCTAGTGCCACATCTATAATTCCCCACAGAGTGCGCTCCAGCAGGAACATTAAAGGCATTGTGTCACTGATGCATGCACTGTCCCTGCTCACCATCCTCGTTGCCTCCTCAAATGGTGACAGTACACTGCATGCATCCTTGATAATCAGCCACTGTGGGGTGGGGAAACCAAGTTGACCTGAACCTGTCCTTGTGCCATACTCACACAGGTACTCATTGATGGCCCTCTGCTGCTTGTGCAAACGCTGCAGCATTGCCAGTGTTGAGTTCCACCTGGTGGGCATGTCACAGATCAGACGGTTTGTGGGAAGGTGGAATGCTCTTTGAATTTCTGCCAGGTGAACACTTGCTGGGAATGACCGTCTGAAGTGGCTGCAGACTTTTCTGGTCTGGCTGAGCAGCTCTGCCTACCCTGGGTACCTGGTTAGGAAACGCTGTACCACCAGATTTAGGACGTGTACTAGGCACGGTACATGCATCAACTTACCCAGGCATAGGGCGGAGAGAAGGTTGCTGCCATTATCACAGACCACCATTCCTTCCCAGCTCAAGCTGGCGTGGTGTTAACCATCTCTGCACCTGCCCCTGCAGAGCTGACAGAATTTCTGGCCCGGTGTGGCTCCTGTCCCCTAAACAAACCAGCTGAAGCACAGTATGGAATCTTTTTGCTTGAACTATTGCGTAGCCCCTGCCACGCGTCTGTTAAGACTGGGGTCAGACTAGCGCAGTGTTCACGTCCATGTTGCCGCACATAAGTACATTGTGATAGCATACAATTGTGTTAAATAGAGCCCCACACACGAAGTACGTCTGCACAGAAGTGCGGACGCATGACGGATGCGGCACACGGACGCAGGTTAGGCAAGAACGTAATACTGCTAGAACGGACGTGCAGAGTACGCCACGTCCGCAATGTCCACATAGCTTTGTGTGTGAGTAATGGAATGTGGTCAGACGGACTGCATTTATACATCCAGCACTTTTGACGGACAACATGGTTTTTCACTTTAATTTATTTTCCCTCCTACATCCGTGAAAAATAACGTCAGTGAAAAAAACAGACTGTGTGGCCACTACCTTGTTGTCAGTCAGAAAGTACGTCCGTACTGCACGGACGCACAGTCTGTACAAAATGCGCTCGTCTGACCCTAGCCTCAACTGCCACTTCGCCAGATACAGAGAAGGAGGAGGAAGAGGAAGAGGTGGTGCAGCAGACAGACCTCATATAAGCAGCTTTCTGGAGGCGTGGTGGATGAACAAGCTCCAGCACAGAGCCCTGTCCTGGATCCTCCTGCAAGCAGAGTTACCCAGTGTGACGTGAAGGAAATGTAACAGCCCTGTCCATGCTTGCTGGACCACGTGTCTAAAGTAATGTGCACCTTGATGCGGATTGCCTTTCCCAATGACTCCATAACATTGTCTTCCATGTGCTGGTATAGTGCTGGAATGGCCTTCCGTGAAAAGAACTGGTGTTTTGGAACCTGCCACTGTGGTACAGCACATTCGGCAAATTCACGGAAGGAGTCAGAGTCCACCAGCTGGAAAGGCAGCAGCTGTAATGCAAGTAATTTTGCCAATCTGGCATTTAGACAGCGCTCTGCACCTGAGCAGCTCTGACATCTGATGCCTTGGACTGCCTACAGATGCTCATAGAGGACGTTGTGCCTCCTCCTCCTCACTTGACTCCTCTGTTTGATCAGGCACCCAGGTGAAGTCAGTGACCTCATCATCATCATCACCCCCTATCTCGTCGTCACTGGAGCCAACTTGGCAGTATGCTGCAGCTGCTGGGGGAACATGAGTGGCAGTTCTTTGTGTGTCACTGGCACCCCCTCCCTCTAGGCTGATTTTACTCCCTTCCTCAACCTCAGAGTTTAAATCAGAGCACTGGAGTTGCTGCGCATCCTCAAGCAGCAGGTCACGATCATTGTAGTCAAACAATTCATCTGACTCCATATATGATGGTGAGGCTACGGCAGGAGTAGCTGTGGACATGGAGGCTGTATTAGAGGTTTTGGCAGCTGAGATGGACTGTAAACCACTACAAGCCTGGCTGGCAGAGGATTCGGAGGATGAGGATGGCCTGGTTAGCCAATCCTGAAAATCCTCTGTATGTTGCTGCTGCTAAAGACGGCCAGCACCAGTTAGAAAAGAAAAGCGTGCCCCTGCAGAGGATGCACTACGTCCACGACGACCAGGGGCACAGCCTTCCGACACAGAGGCTGCTGGCCCTCTTATCTGTGTCTGGGAGCGTCTGCCTGTCCATTTTGGTCTTTCCGACATGGTGAGTGATATATAGATTAAAGATATACCGAACTCGGATTCAACTCTGGTATAAAGATTGGAGATGTGCAGAACTCTGATTCAACGGTGTTATCTAGATTAAAGATATTCAGAACTCTGCTATAAGTCATTGATTTCACTGATATTTTCTCTGCAAGGCTGCCAATGTCCTCTACTCTCTCTCTCTGTTTCACTTCCTCTCCTGGAGGCTGCAACACCCTGATAGCTGGCAAGACCCAGATTCAACTCTGAATAGATAAAGATACAGATTAAAGATACAGATGAACTTTAATTCAACTGTGGTATTCTATGTTATCTAGAATTAAAGATATACAGATTTTCCAGAACTCTGGTATAAGTCAGTGATACACCCTGATAGCTGGCAGTGCTAACACACAGATTCAAATTCCCAGAACTCTGGTATAACTCAGTGATACACCCTGATATGCAACAATCTCCTCTCCTCTCTGATTCACTCCTGCAACAAACACATGCTGGGGCTGCGTGGAAGCCTTATATAGTGTGCTGTGGGACTTAGCTCTGTGAGCCCATAATTGGGCAAAATTTGTCCAATCAGGACTCTGAGCCCATGATTGGCATAGTCTTGCACCTGACCTGTGGTCAGGTGCAAGGCTGTAGCCAATTACAAGCTTCAGGCCAGTGGAAAAGTGCATTGTAGTCCATTGTAGTCCATTGTGGTGCATTGTGGGCGAACACGCGGAAATGTTCGCTGTTCGATGAACGGTCGTACAGCCAATGTTCGATGCAAACTCATGTTCGTGTCAAACCGCCAGCCCATCCCTAGTTGGCAACAGATCAGCATACACAGAATCCAGGAGCAGGAAGAAAAAGGATAGTCAGAAATACAGCCGAGGTCAAAATCAGAAAATACTTGAACAAGAAGGCTTTGCAGCAACGCTGGAAACATGAACTGGACCACCACCAGAAATTCCACAAATCGTCAAATCAGGCTCTGTACTGCTGGGCTATATATAGGTAGTGGGTCTGTGTGATTGGGCCATGTGACCCCAGACCAGGTGATCACAACAGAACCCCAGATCAGCCCTAGACAGCACAGCGAGATACACCACAGGGGAAAATGGACACGAAGGCCCTTCTCCACAGGGGCGCAGCCAAAACCAGGGAAAAATGTAACAGTGTGACCCCACATCTCTCCCTGTATTCTGCCCTCTCACTGGCTGTTGTAATGTAGCAGTAAAGTATGTGAGCTTTTTGTTACACTGAGGATGGGGGCTGCTCCTTGTAGCTTTTTTACAGTAACATGTGGTGACAGGAGGGAGATCATGAAAATTTAATTTCTCCACAGGGTGCACATCTTTTAATCTTGCTTTAAAAACTATGCAAAGAAGTTTTATGCCAATTTAATGTTTTTTTAATGTATTGCAATGCAACATTGAGTTTACACCTTTGGTGCAGTAAATTACAGATGCATCACTTTTATTATCCTCTCTTGCTTTTATAGTAGGACTTTGCTGTATGTTGTAAAACAGGTTCATTAATCCAAAATCTAGTTTGTTTAGCCAAGTATTTTTCACGGTTTTACTGCATAATGCAGGGGCAGCGCATCTATTCTGGGCAAACGTTAGGTTTTAGCCGAGACTTGTTTATTTTGCTTTCTCCCCATCAGTGTCACAAAACAGCGGCCTTTCCTAAAACATTGCAATAAACGGCATCTGGTGATTTGTATCAATAAGTTTATTCTTGGTAAAGTTTAGAAGTTTGCCGTTTCGGATATTTTCTGAGATAAACCGCAAAAGTGACATTGTGAACTTTTTATAAAAAAATGTATGAAATGAATGCAATTTCTGGTAGATCTAATGTTCAATACTTGCACAATGTGCCATTTATTTATATATCTTTTATGAGCTACCTCTGCCAAGTTTTTCCTGCATGCCGCAAATCAGTCGAAAAAAGTTCCCCTTTAGTGATGGTTTCTTTGTTCCGTGCTGGACAGACTATAAAGTTTACATTTACAGATAGATTGATATTAACCCTTTACCGACACAGACTCTACTATGCCTTTCTGCGGTGGGTGGGCCTTGAAGCCACAGGTGGGCGTGCTAGCATGCCCGGTTGACATCTATGGGCTGCCTCGGGCCCGCCCAGCACTCGGCGCGTGCTGTTGGCTGCTGTGGGACGGCCTGAACTCCGGCTGGCCCCTCTGTAGCCAATGACGTGCTTCTCGCGTCAGCTATGTGGATGGGAGAGCACATCCCACCGGTGTTAACCCCCACCCGCCTGCCGTTAAGCAGTTAATGAAGAGAGAAATCGATAGATACAGACACTATTGAAGGGTAGACCGATACACACGCTATAGAAGTATAGCTGGCTGGATGTCTAGGTTGATCTAGAACAAAGAGATATTTGTTTTCGATGTGTAAAATATATTTTATGACCACAGGTAATTCTAAGCATCCTTTGGTCATGGTTTAAAGTTTTCGCACCCTGAGCATGATGCTGCAACTAGATTATAAAACACATGCTGCGTTCCCCCCCCTTTTGTTTAAAGTAATTGCACTGAAAAAAAGGAAAAGTTAGGGTTTCATCTGATTCCATTTTGTTGATTTTTTTCCCATGATGCAACATTTACCAAAATATGTGTAAGCGTTTAAATACTGTAGAAGTTATACTACACCACTAACAATCAATGGGGTGCTGGACTGAATGTTTTAGAGAAGGCTACAGGGGGTATATTGTGATGTCCAGGCTACTCTAGATAAGAGCTGGCAGCTGAATGAACTTCATTATAAAACACAAGTTGCGTTTTTTTTTTCTGTCTTTAAGTAATTGAATGTAAAAAGGAAAAATAAAGTTCTCCTGTTTCCAATTTCTGGATATTTCCCATGATGTAACATTTACCAAAATCTGTACAAATCCTTTTCTTTACTACCCTTGTTTACTTAATCTGCAGTATTTGACAGTTAAGACTGCAGGAGATCTGTTGTTCTCCAGGCTACCCAATGTAAGAGCTGAATGAAAGAAGACAGGGAGCTTAATCTCTAGGCTTGGGCACCGATTTTTTTTTCGGTTCGATTCGGTTTGATTTTTCGGATTTTTAAACTTTTCGATTCGGCTCGTTTCGACCGATTTCGGTTTCGATTCGATTCGGTTCGACCTGTTTTTCGGGTACATTTTTTTTTCGGAATTTCGACCATTTTTCGTATTTTCGTGTCACTGTGCTCGGTTTTTGTATCGACTTTTCGTTTTTTCGAAAATTTTCGTTTTTCAGAAAAGTTTCGTTTTTACAAAATTTTCGTTTTTCGGAAAATTTTCGTTTTTCGGAAAATTTTCGTTTTTCGGAACATCTGTTCTCCTCGTTTGCCACATTTCAAGCCCATTCGAAAAATCCGAAAATATTTCGTTTCGGCTCGGAAAACATTTCGGATCTGAACTTTTCGGATCTAAAATTTTTCGGAAATTCGGCCGCATCCGAAAACACGAATCGGGAAATTTCGTGAAAATTCCGAAATCCGAAACGCACATCCCTATTAATCTCCCTGGTGGTCTGTTTTTTTCAAAATTGCTTGTCAAAAAGTGCTCTATTTTTTTTTAACCCCGAGACACAGGATAACAGTCAGGGGGGTTAAAAGACTTCTAATCTACCCCCTGGTGATGTTCTTTGAATATATCCCACACAATACAATGATGTGAGTCGGTGACTGACCCATTCACTCCATTCTATGGCCAAAGCCACACAGTGAGGAGAAAGTGATGGAAAGATGCTGTGGGGGGGGCAATTTACAACACAAAATATCACACAATGGATGCAACCAGTGACACAGAGGAGAATATCACACAATGGATGCACCCAGTGACACAGAGGAGAATATCACACAATGGATGCACCCAGTGACACATATAGGAGGAGAATATCACACAATGGATGCACCCAGTGACACATATAGAGGAGAATATCACACAACGGATGCGCCCAGTGACACATATAGGAAAATATTTACTTAACTAAACATACAAGAGAAAAACAAAGCGCATGTAAGATATCAGCAACATCAAATAAACACAATAAGGACATTTCATTTTTTTTGGTGTTACTGGCCCTTTAAGAGCAATTACTCGTAATTTATTGCACCAGATATGGCGTTTTCCTAATATCTTGGCAGATTTTTAATACTTGGCTGGAATATGTAATTATATACAAGATACCCACGGTAAACAGAGTTTCTGTGGAATGTATTTACATTGCAGTCCATGTATTTATGCATCTGTTCCTCACTTCCAGCAGAAATCTCATCCGCGTCTCTGTATGTATTAGAGGAACTTAGTCGCTGAGAAAGAGCATTATTGAAATATGTGAAACTCAATTACAGTCCCTCAGCCGGGATTGTTATTGATATTCTTTTGTTTGCCGTTCGTGACATAATTAATGATTACTGCATGACATTATTGATTAAATCATCAAGCCTTCTAATTTGAATAAAAATGTAATAAATTATATAAAAGGAACGAGGTTCCCCTAAAACTTTATTATTTTATACATTTATCTTTAAGCAAATTCCGCAGCTTTGACTGTCAGAATCATGTTTGAAAGAGACAGACGATGCAAAAAGCCTCGTTCGGTATACGACAGGAGGAAAGGGATGTGTGTTTGAGTATCAGTGCCAATTCTCCTGCTGGATGCTTAGGACTTAACCCCTTCACTACCGATGTAGAGATATCGTGCTTCAAAAGGCACCACCCGGTGCCCCGATATCGAGATCTCGATATGCTAATCTGCAGCCCAAAAGCAAATTAGATTTTTTGATGCAAACGAATTTCGTTTGCCTTTGGGCTGCAGAAGGTGCCCCCAAAGTTTTAGCCCTGTGAGCATAATGCCCGAAGAGCTAAAACTGTAAAATCAGCTGCTCAAAGTTCTGAAATAGAGCTTTCAGCAGCCGATGCAGGGAGAAATCGAAGCAAACAGATCTGCTGTTAAAACCTCTAACTCAATTTGGCAGTAGATGGCGCCATCTACTGGCCAAAAATCGGTTATTTATAGTAAGACGTACAATAGGTATAAAAACTCAAATATTTCTTATGTAGCGCTCACTCCCGGAGGAGCCGCTGAATTTAAACCTCGGGTCAGTCTCCCCGCACTAGGGAATAAATATACACCAGCACTGTTGTGGATTTTATAAGTTATATAGTTTACTGGTCTCAAATAAACTGGCATATATAAAGCAGCACGGTATACATATATATTTACAGAAGTTCGTAATGTGAGAAATGCGCAGCGGAAAAGAAAATGAATATTAACCCCTTCGGTATTGGAATGTGAGTCCCGTACAGGTTGTGTCCCAAAAAGGTGTACGTGTATGTGTGTGTTGGTACCCGGGTACAAGATTCAACTGGCCAGGGAATAATTTAACGTTGTCTTCGACTAGTCACATTGGTGCCCTGTAGGTTTAAACAAACTTGCAGCGTGCTTTATTAGTTTACTGTGGCCGGGAAGGCCTCTCACCCATCCACCAGATACTCTGCGCTCTGCTCGACCCAGGACGTCTCTCCGCTTTACTTGACTGGGACTCTGTGCCACCGGATCCGCTTGTCTTGCTTGTCCGTTTCTGCCACAAGATGCTTCAGCTCACCGCCTGCACTCCCATTAGGTCATCTGCGGTCTCCTAACTCGGGGTCCTTCAGCTACTCTGTATCTGTATAACTTATCAGCGGTGGATCGCTAGGTCTCTGGCAAGTAATGTGAACCGATCTCCAGCTCCGCAAGGCCGCACCTGCGCTCCGGCCTGGTCTCGATCGTTGTCCGTCTCACGTGCGTCTTGCTCTGTTCACTCCCCTGCGCCCTCTGGGTTTCCTCTGCACGAGGCTGCGGATGTAAGTCTCTTCTTCCCACCCACTTCCTGTTCCCGGCGCAAAGCATGCTGGAAAACGTAGTCCCATTGTCCAGTGTCTCTTACATTGCGCATGTCTCCCTCTGGTGGCCAAAAATAAGTACTACAGCAACAGTGTTTTAAACCAGCGCTACACTCTCCCCCTCCTAGAACTCTTGGGTCTCTCCAAGGAGGTATAACAGTTGCATTACATTTCAACATAACATTAGGCAACATATACAGGCTCAGCAGCAAGCATACAATGGGTCAGATACACTTCCTCAAGTTGACTCATGCTTTTGACTACCTCAGCTAACATAGCAGACACTTCGGGCAACCTTCGCACTGTGGTAACAGCCTCTTCAGTGCTATATCCTGGTGAGTCGTAGGTGAATCTTTGAGGGGGTCGGACAGAACGTTTTGGCTCTGGCTCAATCAGTTCCTCTTCAGGTGGAAGTACTACAGGTGCGGGTTCAGTTCTTTCATCCACAACTGGAACAGACATCTCTTCGGAGTATGATCCTTCCAGTGAAGGCATAGAACTGTAATCCTAAAATGCGGCTTCAGGAACTACAGGGATTTCAGAAGTCTCGGGAACTTCCAATTGGAATTCAGGAGCCTCAGGCCTCAGGTTGCTTTCCCACCGTTCAGGAACTGGAATGACCTCTTCAAGCTCTGGTGAGCGCATCCAGTCCAGACAAAAGCTTTCTTCCTCACTGTCCCTTTCACTCTCTTCGACAACCCGGGTCTGCTGAGACCGAGTAGAGGGAGTCAAACGTGGAGCAGGCGGGTTCGGCAGAAAAGTTTGTCCCCAACTGGTATCCTCACAGCCTCTCTCAAAGGTAATAGATGATTCCGGTGCCAGTTCTTAAGAGCCCCAGCCTTTCCATCCGGTCGGATTTGGTAAACTGGCAGACCCAGCAGTTGCTTGCAGACAATGTAGACCTGAGAACTCCATCTATCTGCTAACTTGTGCCTTGCAGCAGCACCCAAGTTCTACAACAAGACCCTATCACCGGGTTGTAGATCCTGTATCTGAACTTTCAAGTCATAGTTCCACTTATTCCTTTGTTCCCGGTTTCCTGAGGTCAAGCGGGCCTGTTCAAACGCAGAGGCCAAGTTCTTCCGAAGTCTATCCACATAATTTCTATGAGAAGCTACCAACGTCTGGTCCAGAGATAGCCCAAACGCCAAATCAACCGGCAGTCGAGCTCCTCTTCCGAACATAAGACGGTACGGTGAGTATCCAGTAGCGTCACTCTCCGTACTGTTGTATGCATGTACTAGCGTAGCTATGTGACAACTCCAGCTCTGCTTCTCTCTGTTTGACAGTGTCCCCAGCATATTTAGCAGCGTGTGATTGAACCTTTCGGGTTGAGCATCACCTTGAGGGTGATATGGTGTAGTTTGGGTCTTCTGAATTCCCAGCAGTTCCAGTAATTGCCCAACAAGCTGGCTTTCAAAGTCTCTACCCTGATCAGAGTGTATTCTCCTTGGTAGGCCATAGTGAACAAAGAACTTTTCCATTAGAACCTTCGCCATCGTAGGAGCACGTTGGTCTTTCGTAGAAAAAGCTTGGCGTAACGTATGAAATGATCAGTCACTACTAGAATATTTCCCTGCCCACTAGCATCCGGCTCTAAGCACAGGAAATCAATGCACACCAAATCCATGTGTCCTGGACTTTGTAGGTGGCTCATTGGAGTGGTTCGGGTCGGTAGGGTCTTCCTTTGGATACACCTCAGACATGAATGGCAGTAACTTTCCACTTCAGCTCTCATGCAAGGCCAATAGAATCTGTCTCGCACCAGCTTAAAAGTTCTCTCTGCACCCAAATGTCCATGTTCATCGTGTAACGACCGCAGTACACTCTCTCTGTGTTTAGTGGGAAGGAACAACTGTTGGGTCTCTTCAGCATTGTTTGAGGGGCCCCTTCGGTAGAGCACCCCATCCAACATCTTCAACCGTTCCCACTCTTTGTATACCAATCTGGCTCCATCTGGGGATATGGTCAGCAGAATTTCCCGTTGGTTCGCGTTTAGGGCCTTTACAGTTGACGCAATCAAAGGGTCTCTAGCCTGATCAGCTCTCAGTTCCTGTTTTGAGAAAGTAGGCAGACCTTCATCCCACAGCTGCGTAGGATTACAGTAGAACTCTGGAACAGCCGCAGACATAACTCCTATGGCTTCCGCTTCAATCCCTCCCTTGACCCGGTGCTCTGCTCCTTGACATAAACCTTGCACCCTGTCTGGAGTTAACTGAGTCCATTCTGTAGTGTAGGGTCTTCTCAACAAAGCATCAGCATCTCGATTGTTCACCCCAGGGTGATACTTCAGGCTGAACCGAAACCCTGACAGAGCGGCCAACCAACGATGTCCCGTTGCGTCCAGCTTCGCAGTAGTAAGGACGTAGGTAAGAGGATTGTTATCCGTCTTTATCACGAATTTGGCTCCATACAGATAGTCTTTTAGCTTATCTACCACCGCCCACTTCAAGGCTAGAAACTCCAAACTTGTGGGTAGGATAGTTCTTTTCAGAAGGCGCAAGGCTCCGGCTCACATATGCTACAGGCCTCAGCAATCCACCATACTCTTGGTACAGGACTCCCCCTAGACCTTCTCTGCTGGCATCCACATGTAGTTCGTACGGCATGTGAGGATCCGCGTAAGCCAAGACAGGAGCTCGAGTTAGACTCTCTTTCAGCTTCAAGAAAGCACCTTTGCATTGACTAGTCCATTCTCTCTGGATAGATTCTCGAGCCTTCCTTGGCCCTGGAGCCGACGGATTTCGGTCAGGTGCCTTGTGACCTTCTTCTGTGTCTTCCTTCTGTAGGAGCTTGTTCAGTGGTTGAGCTATCTTGGCAAATCCTCCTACAAATCTTCGGTAGTAGGAGCAGAACCCCAAGAAAGATCTAAGTTCAGTAACATTTCGGGGTCTAGACCAGGAAGCTACGGTTTCCAACTTCCGAGGATCTGTCGAAACGCCTTCTGCTGAAACCACATGTCCCAGGTACGTAACAGAAGGTAAACAGAATTGACATTTCTCCAGAGACAGTTTCAACCCCTCTTCATGGAGCCTCTTCAAGACCTTCTCCAACCGTTGCTCGTGTTCTTCTAAAGTCTTCCCGAACACAATTATGTCATCCAGATACACTAATACTTCGATCAGGTTCATGTCCCCGACTGTCTTCTCCATTAAACGTTGGAACGTGGCTGGAGCCCCCGTAAGGCCTTGAGGCATTCTGTTGAACTCAAAGAACCCCAGTGGGCAGATGAACGCAGTCTTCTCTTTGTCTTCAGGATGCATTGGTATCTGGTGATACCCACTTCGCAGGTCTAGTACACTAAACCATTTTGCTCAAGACAAACACTGTAAGGCATCTTCTATCCGAGGAGTGGCATATTGATCTGGAATGGTTCTTCGATTTAGCGTGCGATAGTCCAGGGCTCAAAATTTCAATTCCCAAGCTACTAGCCAGACCTCAAGAGTTACTCGCCACCTGTTGCCCCACCTACCCTGCCCTTAACTCCGCCCCTAAATAAACCTTTTTTATGAAGTTACACTGTTAAAAGTTTTATTCAGAATAAAGCTACAAAAATAATTAACATTAATACCCAGGCATCAGATACATGTACACTCAGGCACCAGACACAGACAAGTAGTTTCATCCATTAAGTACAGACTCCTCTCCAACAGTTTTTAGGACCAAATTAATTTGGGGTTTATGCATCCGACATATCAAGGGGAACTTAATACTCTCTTTTCATTATTCATATGCCAGGTTATCAATAGAAGTTAGAAGACCCCAGAGTCAGGTTTCCCCCTTGGATGCTTATACAGATGAATCCACTAATATTCATGTGTGATACTTCCATCCCCATTTTTTTCTTTTTTGCTCCTTCCGTATCACCTCTTTCTTCATAAATAAATAGATTTATTTTGCATACACTCAAACGCCTACGCCACCATTTCACTAATTATGGCCCCTCACAGGAGTTGTACTAACGGCACTGGTTTTGGAATCACTTCCGGTGTGCTGACAGCTTTTTACTTTCACTTAGTTTACAACATTGGTGGGGAACCTTTTTTCCGTCAAGAGCCCCCTTTAATTAATTTCTCCCTCCTTTTAGTATATTTATTTTGCCCAATTAATTTCTTCCCCAGTATTTATTTCATTTCTCTCTTCCCCAGTATTTTAATTCATTTCTCTCTTCCCCAGTATTTTAATTCATTTCATTTCTCTCTTCCCCAGTATTTAATTCATTTCATTTCTCTCTTCCCCAGTATTTAATTCATTTCATTTCTCTCTTCCCCAGTATTTAATTCATTTCTCTCTTCCCCAGTATTTAATTCATTTCTCTCTTCCCCAGTATTTAATTCATTTCTCTCTTCCCCAGTATTTAATTCATTTCTCCCCCCCCAGTATTTAATTCATTTCTCTCCCTATTTTATTTCTTCTCCCACTACCTTTAATTCATTTCTCTCCACACCCCCCCCCTTTTACCTCACCTCTGAGTACGCTGAGGCATGCTGGATTCAGGGGCTGAAGATAAAGAAGGATCCAGCGCGCAGCAGTAAGGACTGGAGAGGGGATTCGAGTAAGGAGAGCAGCGGGAGAGGGAATTTGCACCCCCTCCCTTTGTGGCACTCAGGACTGATTGTTTTCCTCAGTGGGAGGTTCCCCATCCCTGGTAAACACGCCGCATCTCAACCCGTGCGGTCAGTGCGCCGGAAATGACTCGGGCCATGTCCAGCTGTTGCTGTAAAAGGAAAGCACACTGGCTGGCCCTGAGCACCTCGGCCGGCGTAAAAAAAAAAAAAAAAAAAAAAAAACCCCGCCGCTGGAATACACAGGGCAGGCAGTACGATATAACTTATCATGCTGCCTGCCTGTGAATTTCCACTCGCCATCGCTTGATTTGCCCTCGCAAATTGCGAGCAGGCGAGTGGAAATTTTGAGGGTTGCGATAGTCTATACATAGATGGACAGAACCATTCTTCTTCCGGACCATTACTATTGGAGATGGAGATGCATACGGGCTCCTGGATTCTTGAATCACCTTGGTTCTTTGCAGTTCATTCAGCTGTTCTCGTAGATCATCCAAGTCTCCCAACGGAACTCGTCTTGACCTTTCTCGAAATGGCTTATCTTCCTGTAGTCGAATGCGATGTTCTGTACTCTTAGCTAGGCCCACGTTGAACTCACCTTTTGAGAACAAGTCCCTCCACTTTAGGACCTGGGACTGAAGACGTTTCTTCCATTCAGGCGAGAAGGGAGCGTCCTTGGGATAGAACCTTTCATCTGGAATCTCTTTATCCACTCCCCCTCCTAAATCGGTAGGAGAGAGAGAGGCGTAGAGGATGCTACTTGCCCGATAGGCATTCGTGCTTTCAGGACTACTGGAGAATCAGACACATTACACACACTGACTGAGACTCTTCCTCGTGTTCGTTTCAAAGTTTTAGTGGAGATTATTTCAGGGATTACTTCTACTCCGGCTTCACTCCCATGATTAAAATCGGTTTCCAGTACCACATAGGGGCCTGGTTGCGATCCGTTCAACTTGACTGAAGCCCGGAAGCTCGCTACTTCTCCTGATTGCAGAACCTTCTCTGTTCCCTCCAATCTCCATAGGCGCCCCACTTCAGCAGGTGCCTTCTGTTCTTCGACCATTCTCTGATAGACTGGACGTAACATCGGGTGTACTCCCTTGGTAGAACCTTCTTCCAATACTATAGGAGTCAGGAGACATCGCACCAAATCAGTATTCGTCCCCACTATCATGGAACTTCTGTTTGCCCCTGAAGGCCGAGGACACACAATGGCCAATGCATCACAACCTCCAGACTGTCCGATGACTTCGGATCCGATCTCTAACTTCACCTGTAGATATCAGTCATAGGGAAGTTTCTCAGTTCCAATACCCCAGATTTCCAGGTCCTTCAATTTCTGTAGAGGTATGTGCTTCAAGTGCTTCTCGTAGAAGTCTCGGTAGATCAATGTCACTTGAGCCCCTGAGTCCAACAGAGCTTTAGTGTAGACTCCCTCTACTTGGATTGGCACAATGGCAGAAGGACCCATCAGCTGGTCAGGAAACTTTGTTGTAGTGACAGGAAGTTTAGACCCAGTTTGTTGTACCCTGGCCTTCTTCTTGGCCCGTGTAGGTTTTGGGTGTGCATTGCTTCCCCATGACGTAGGACCGGATGCTAAGGGAGTGACTCTTTCAGTCCTGACGGGCTCAGCAGTTGGCCAGACTCTGGGCCCTCTCGGCCTCTCGGTCCTGGCTTGATTTTTGGAGCAGGTTGTGACCGTTGGGCACCTAGATTGCTCCTTCACTTGTGCCCTCTGGCGTTTCCCGCCGGTGAGGTAGATAGTAGCCCCTCCAAGGCTTTTAGGAGCTCTTCTACCATATTTCTTTCAGGCTTTTGCATTGTGCACGGAAATGACCCATTTCCCCACAACTGAAACATATCTTCTTTGACGATGGAGACACACTTACTTGCTGTGATTCAGTTGAAGGACCCTGGCCAGACGCCACAGCAATCCAGTTGTCTGCATGTCAGCAAGGAACTTCTGCATATCGGTCTGTGTCTCTGCCACCTTCAAAAGTGCTCGGCACAGGTCCGCATGCGCCTGTTGCAATTCCGCTTGAGTTTCTTGTACCTTCTTAATGGTCTTGTGCAACTCACTATGTGCAGAAAGGGTTAGTTCTTTTGCAGCATTCCCTGTGGATTTAGGAACAACCAAACGCTCTTGTTCGTCTACTTCGGATCCATAGGTGTCTAACGAATCATCTTCAGGTTGCAGACATTCGTTGTGCCTCACGGGTTGTGCGTAAGCTCATTCTCCTCTCCTAAAGGATTTCTCTTCAAGTAAAGCCTCTTCCTCTCTGACAGCTCAGATCAGTTCCAGGTATTTCAATTCTCGGTTACCTTCCCTGCTTTTCAGCTGTAGCATCACCAGATCTAGAGGTTGAGCGCCCCTCAGGATCTGATGCATTCGGATTTTATCTATTTCGGCCGGTTCGGCCCCTTTCTTGAGAAGTATCTGGTGCAGAATCTTATCTAGGCGCCTCATATATTCAGTCATTTTCTCACCTCTTCGCTGGTAGGTGTGTTTATACTGGTACACGAGCTCTGCAGCCTTTTCCATTCGACCAAAAACTTCCTGTAAAATATTTAGATAATCTAAAGCAGTGCAGTCTTGCTTACTCAATTTTAGGTTTCTTACAGCCTCTGACGCAGGTCCCTTTAAGCTCACAGTAATCCTTTGCTTCTTCTGCGCTTCAGGGACGTCCCACTCATCCAGAGCCTGCATCGCCTGTTCTACCCATTCTTCGAAGGTTTCTTCTCCCGCCGGAGTTGGTACGTTTCCTGTAAAATTTCTCAACCGTCGATAACCAAAGTTAGTGTGCGGAGGGCTTGTTCTTTGACATTTAGCCAGCAAACCTCCAATAGCCACTGTGAATTCAGGCCCGATCATGGCCAGCGGACTGGGCGCGGAAACACTCGCAGGATCGCCACGTGGCGCACTTGGCTGAATCAGTTGAATTTCCACCTCATCGGTCAGCTTCACGCTCGCGCCCTGAAAACACACTGGAACACCCTTTCTCCACTCAAAAAGAACATACGTGTGAGAGGTATTTGGGTTCTCTTTAATGTCCAGGATTAACCCCTGATGATCTGGTGTCAGCGCGGCCACGGCCTGGCGAATCTGATCTTCGGCCCAAGAGTCTGCAGGAATATCCATGACTATACACAATTCTATCTGACTACTGTGCTCCTCACACCATTTGGCAGCAGTGTCTGGATCCATATTTAACCCTTTAAAGAGACTGGATTCCGGAAATGAGCCCCCACGTGTAGCGCTCACTCCCGGAGGGAGAATTTAAACCTCGGGTCAGTCTCCCCGCACTAGGGAATAAATATACACCAGCACTGTTGTGGATTTTATAAGTTATATAGTTTACTGGTCTCAAATAAACTGGCATATATAAAGCAGCACAGTATACATATATATTTACGGAAGTTCATAATGCGAGAAACGCGCAGCGGAAAAGAAAATGAATATTAACCCCTTCGGTATTGGAATGTGAGTCCCGTACAGGTTGTGTCCCAAAAAGGTGTACGTGTATGTGTGTGTTGGTACCCGGGTACAAGATTCAACTGGCCAGTGAATAATTTAACTGTGTCTTCGACTAGTCACGTTGGGGCCCTGTATGTTTAAACAAACTTGCAGCGTGCTTTATTAGTTTACTGTGGCCGGGAAGGCCTCTCACCCATCCGCCAGATACTCTGCGCTCTGCTCGACCCAGGACGTCTCTCCGCTTTACTTGACTGGGACTCTGTGCCACCGGATCCGCTTGTCTTGCTTGTCTGTTTCTGCCACAAGATGCTTCAGCACACCGCCTGCACTCCCATTAGGTCATCTGCGGTCTCCTAACTCGGGGTCCTTCAGCTACTCTGTATCTGTATAACTTATCAGCGGTGGATCGCTAGGTCTCTGGCAAGTAATGTGAACCGATCTCCAGTTCCGCAAGGCCGCAACTGCACTCCGGCCTGGTCTCGATCATTGTCCGTCTCACGTGCGTCTTGCTCTGTTCACTCCCCGGCGTGCTCTGGGTTTCCTCTGCACGAGGCTGCGGATGTAAGTCTCTTCTTCCCACCCACTTCCTGTTCCCGGCGCAAAGCATGCTGGAAAACGTAGTCCCATTGTCCAGTGTCTCTTACATTGCGCTTGTACAAAAATAAGTACTACAGCAACAGTGTTTTAAACCAGCGCTACACTTATTTTTATAATTAATTAAAAGTTGTCTTACAAAAAAAAAAAAGAGAAACACTTGTTTCTGACAGTGGATTTTTGGAAAATTACTAGATAGTGAAGGGCCTTTCTGAAAAGACCAACTGCCACGAAATTGCACCGTACAGTGAAATTCACCAATCGGTGCCCTTCGGGGGCAAGTTCAGCGCCCTTTGAATAACCCATCAAATCTGAAATTTCTCTTAGTGACTATAGACGCGAGTGCCAATGATCAAGCCAGATTTTGTACGGGAATCTAGATGCTGGCATGCCCTTAGCTCCCTCACTATCAAGTCATTTTCCAAAGATCCACTGTCAGGAACCAGTGTGTTTTTTTTTCTTCCCTGGAAAATAATTATACAATAATAAATATTTGGGAACATTCCCAACATATTCCTTACTGCAGGGGTGGGCATTTGTTTTGGCTTGGGTGCTACCTTGTAGGAGCGGAGGGCCGCACTTGCCCCCAGATCTAATTATAACCAGACACTTGCCCCCATAGCTAATTACAGCCAGACACTTGCCCCAGACCAGCTCACATGGATAGATTGCCATTTGGCCTGCCAGGCCCCTCTGAGTCATTGACGGCGGCCGCGTGGTTCTCCTCCTACATCAGCCGCTGGCATGAAGCTCTGCCGCTCGCCTGGGATCTATCCACCAGCCAGCCGCGATCTCGCAAGATCGCGGAGTTCATGTGAACTCCGCGATCTCGCGAGATTGTGGCTGGCTGTTGGATCTCAGGCGAGCGGCCGAGCTTCATGCCAGCGGCTGCTCGTAGGAGGAAAACCACGCGGCCGCCGGCAATGACTCGAGCCTTGCTTGGCGGGCCACAAAAAACTCTGGCGGGCCACATGTGGCCCGTGGGCCGCACTTTGCCCACCCCTGCCTTAATGTAGTAACCTATTCGGCAAGGCTACTGGCTATTTGGAGGTAATGCCGCCAACTGCAGTTTGTGGCTCTGGTCATCGGCTGGGAAAAGCTTGATATATCAGGACATTCCCCAGCCCATTTTAACCAGTTTAGCACATTGTGCATTATGCCCACAGGGCTACAACTTTGAGGACACCTTCTTGAGCCCAAAAGCAAATGAACTTCACTGGCAACAAACGATTTTCATATGTAATCATACAGCACAGCCCCTGACGGTGTTAACATGATCACAGGCTGCTGTGTCTGCTACCACGGATCATGGATACACGATCAAAGTAGTGAATGGAATCATCGAATCCGATGAACCCAAAAATGGCCGAATTGCATCTAATCCAGTCTCGGCGACAGAGCCAATTTAAATGTAGCCGGCAGTTTGCAGAATTAACCTCCGTAATTATTTAACAGATGCTCAGGTTAATTTATAGAGGGATCGCAGAAGGTAGCGAGCAGGGGAGGCGCAGAGAAGCGTGTTGCCGGGCAAACAATTTTTTCGGTCAACAACAAGGCTGAAAACATCCAGACTGAGAGGCAACAAACAAACAGCATTTAGCCAATTTGAAGCCTGATAAATGTAAGCTTCTTAAAAAGCGAATGTGAGAATTAATAAGGCGGCGTCTTAGAGGTAGCGAGGAAATATAAATCAGAAATGTTTCCCTCATCCAAAAAAAAAAAAAAAAACTCACGCTATTACTGTTGAGAAATATTTACGAGAAGCGAATTACCACCTGCGGGCTGCGTCTTGTCATTAGTAACAGTGAGCACAGTAATAATCCACTTATACCGGCGTCTGCTTAATAAATGCAGCCCCGGCAATAAGCCCATCGTGACGTAAAATTAAAAAAACAGGGATAGAGTGTCACAATCCAGTCCCTTCACTAGCGATCGATTTTTGTTGGAAAAAAATGAACATAACAGTTACTTGAAACGTGGAATGCAACGTTGACAAATATAGAGTAAAATAGAATGTTTGCACAGAAATTGTTGTTCGGAGATAGTTAATGTAAATTTGCTTATTTTTAATTTCATAGATTTATCATTTACAGAAATATTGGAGTGAAAGATTCTGAGCTCTGTATGGTGCCTTCATCTTGTGCAGTTTCAAACTCGGTCTGCATTATCAACATACAGGCAGAAATGGCCTTTGTGTCAGGTGCAGTAAATGTGCTGCAGACAGATAATAAAATGGTGAGATCTCCTGCTTATGGGGGTTTGTAGATGATCATAATGAGATTATTAGCAATGCAATAGCCCAGGCTATAATGTACATGTAGAAGCGCATTGTGTCCAGCAGAGGGAGCCCTCTACCAGTCAGATAGGGCTTACCTGCAGAGAAGATACACAGTAGCAATGCTTCTGTTCATTCTTCCTGTGGGGGCAATGGAAAGTGGTTTTCCATAAATCCATTGCGTTCAGGCACTGGTTTTATGGAAAATCATTTGATAGGGAAGGGTTTGACCCCTTCACTACTGTGTTCATGTACACGTGATTGGTGGTAGCAAACACAGCAGCAAGAAATCATGTTAACACCATCTGTGCTGTATGATTACAAATTAAATTCATTAGTTGCAAACTAATTTGCTTTTTGGGCTTCAGAAAGTGCTCCCAAAGTTTTAGCCCTGTGAGCATGATGCCCAAGGTAAAATCAGCTTTGTAATGTCCTTTATCGGACATTTCTCATCTGACATAGTGCGGAGCCATGAGCTGCAGTAACTCCTTCTGGCCAGTAGATGGCCTGAGGTGCACTGCTAACCAACTGGGGATGTCTTTATAGGACTTCTCCCCAGCTGATAATGCACTGAGCCCTAGGCAGCAGTAACTCCATTTGGCCAGCAGATGGCTACATCTCTCTGCCAAATAGGAATATTTCATTTTGTATAATTAAAAAGATTTTCCAAAAACCACTGGTTCCTGACCGTGTTTGGGAAATCTCTTGGTAGTGAAGGGGTTAAGAAAGACAATCATTAAGCAATTATTTGCTATTCTTGGAAAATATACAATTATTTTACAGAGTTGTAGGTTTTCGTCTAAAGTTTTAAGATTTAACAATTTCCCAGCACAGAATAACCTCCAAGGTCTTCGAAAATGACCATTTCTATAAACAGCCGTCGTTTGACCCCGTTTCACCGAGTTCTCCGTTTTTGTGTAAATGGAGACTTTTACCAAACGACTTACAGTGTTCCAGAATATATTCTAAAAGCTCTTGTTTCCGTTCCGCGTTTACAAAATATCTGTTTGCTTTGTTCGTTCTTGGTCACAAAGCACATTAATCATAATGTTATAGTTCACGAGGAAAGAAATTGTAGAACGTGACCTAGAAAAATCCCTGTCTAAACAGCCCGAACGCAATGATATTTCATTATAAAGAAAGCTCATATGATCAGAAAGGTCCAAACAGAATATATTACAATGAGAAACAAATAGAATAAAGGGCTCTGGCTCTGGGAACACTGCTAAAATAAGAAGACGCGCTCAATAGAGTTATAGTGAATAAACATGTGAAAACTTAAGTAATAAGGGAACAATACAATAATAATCTTCCAAAAATTTACAAATATTATTTTTAAAGACTGAAATAATGGAGTACATTACCTTTCAGAAAGCAGTTGTACCCGGCTCTTTTCATCAAGTGATACTATTATAAGAAAACTAAAACAATGTCTGACTCAAATTACCCTTATAATGATAATCCATACATACACACTATATTGTGTGTGTGTGTGTGTGTGTGTGTGTGTGTGTGTGTGTGTGTGTGTATTCTCATTTATATAAAAATCTATACAAACACAATGTATTTGTGTATGTATGTAAAGATTCTCTTATTTTTTTGCATCCTGGGTCTGTTTATATAAGAATTTGCAAACGTCATTTGCATGCCTTACCCAGAGTTCCTTGCTGCATATGGGGAATGCAGAACACGAGCTACGTGAAGCAGTTCTCCTGAATTGCTGGGATGTGTAAAGGACTTCTGCAATAATGAACTTTTAATCTCATTTCTTACCCTCCACCACAACTTAAAGGAGTATTGATTTGCCCCAGGGGTAAAGCATCAAACTGCAATTGGTCACGGCCTATCTCTTGCTGATGAGGGTACTAGAAGACTGAAACAGCTGTTCAGGACTCGGAGTGGCTGCAACCTGTTGCATAAACCTGACCTTTGCAAATAAATAAAAGAAATGCCATCTAGTAATGCATGGCACTGGTATGAGAGTTCTGGTGATAACCTTCCTAGCCGTCTATTTTTAAATTCCATGTCTTAAAGTGCTCTATTTTTTTTGCCCCCCCCCCCAGCGGTATCCCGAGTGTGGCTCGGGGTTAAATTCCTATGTTGGAACTGGAAGCGGTAACCCTGAGCAACACTCGGGATGCCGCTGGATACATCACCTGTCCCTGCGCTCCCTCGATGTCTCCGCAGTCTCCTCCGGCGATCGCGATCTTATACTTCCTGGTTTCCTCCTCGCGAGAAGAAAACCAGGAAGTATGAGGTCGTGATCGCCGGAGGAGACTGCGGGGACATCGAGGAAGCGTAGGGAGAGGTGATGTATCTAGCCCGAGTGTGCTTCGGGGTTACCGCTCTCAGTGGTGAAATTTAACCCCGATACACACTCGGCATAACCGTCAGGGGGGTTAAAACAGACCCAGAACCAAGAATTTTGTCCAGCCCATTTTTGGAGTTTTGTGTGACATTATGTCCAATTTGCTTTTTTTCCTCGCTTTTTTTGTTTTGTTCCAATACACACAAAGGGAATAAACATGTGTATAGCAAAACATGTGTTACTGCAATACTTTTCTGTGAGAAATACTTGATTTTCCGGAAAAATTTCTGGGGTGCCAACAATTTCGGCCATGACATATACAGTTGTGTTCAAAATTATTCAACCCCCACTGAAATTGAGTGTTTTGGCCAGTTTGACATTGATTTTGTTCATTCAGTCATCTTGCTTACAATTAAATCAAAGAGGCACGTGTAGGTCAGACAAATATAACATAACATTTATAATGAAATAACCACAAATGTCTTTTCTGTGCTCACATCATTATCAGTTTTATTCAACCCCCAAGTGACATTCAAACTTAGTACTTAGTACAACATCCTTTTACAGTTATAACAGCTTTTAAACGTGAAGCATAGCTTGACACAAGTGTCTTGCAGCGATCTACGGGTGTGTTCGCCCATTCGTCATGGGCAAAAGCCTCCAGTTCAGTCACATTCTTAGGCTTGCGCACTGCAACTGCTTTCTTTAAGTCTCACCAGAGGTTCTCAATCGGATTTAAGTCAGGTGACTGCGATGGCCACTCCAAAATGTTCCAGCCTTTAATCTGCAACCATGCTCTAGTGGACTTGGAGGTATGCTTGGGATCATTGTCCTGTTGAAAGGTCCAACGTCTCCCAAGCCTCAGGTTTGTGACGGACTGCATCACATTGTCATCCAATATCTCCTGGTACTGAAGAGAATTCATGGTACCTTGCACACTCTGAAGCTTCCCTGTACCTGCAGAAGCAAAACAGCCCCAAAGCGTGATTGAACCCAGCCATGCTTCACA
This sequence comes from Leptobrachium leishanense, assembly GCA_009667805.1. Taxonomy (NCBI): domain Eukaryota; kingdom Metazoa; phylum Chordata; class Amphibia; order Anura; family Megophryidae; genus Leptobrachium; species Leptobrachium leishanense. The sequence goes on from CM019073.1 coordinate 4,531,362, forward strand.
GTAGGCAAGGTGTTCTTTTCTTCATAGGCCTTGTTCTTCCTCCTCCAAACATAGCGTTGATCCATGGGCCCAAACAGTTCTAATTTTGTTTCATCAGTCCACAGAACACTATCCCAAAATCTCTGTGGTTTGTCCACATGACTTTTGGCATACTGCAGTCGACTCTTCTTATTCTTTGGAGACAGCAAGGGGGTGCGCCTGGGAGTTCTGGCATGGAGGCCTTCATTACACAGTGTGCGCCGTATTGTCTGAGCTGAAACTTCAGTACCCACATCTGACAAATCTTTTCTCAGTTCCTCAGCAGTCACACGGGGACTTTTCTCCACTCTACGCTTCAGGTAGCGCACAGCAGTCGAAGTCAGCATCTTCTTTCTGCCACGACCAGGTAGCGTTTCAACAGTGCCCTTTGCCTTGAATTTGCGAATGATGCTTCCTATGGTCTCTCTTGGTATGTTTAACATCTTTGCAATCTTCTTATAGCCATTGCCCTTCCTGTGAAGAGTAATCACCTCTTCTCTTGTCTTCCTGGACCATTCTCTTGACTTCACCATGTTTGTAACCACACCAGTAAATGTCTAGAAGGAGCTGAGTATCACAGTCATTTTAAAGCTGCCTAATTGGTGCTTATTATGCTTTATTGCTGCTCCGTGACATCCACAGGTGTTTTCAATACCTGATTGAAAACACTTGAATGAACCTCTGTTCTTCAGAGTGGTAGTCTTTAAGGGGTTGAATAATTGTGTCAATGAAGAATTCACAAAAGAAACATTTACTACTGTATTACAAAACCAATTGATGTCATTTTAGTTGCATATGGTTCTTTAAAAAGTCCTTGTAGGATTTCATTCTGAATACAATTACAAATGTACACTAAATTCCCTAAAACCCTTTACAGCATTGGGGCTTGAATAATTTTGAACACAACTGTATATATATATATATACACAGTACAAATAAGCTCATTACATATGTATATCCACACACACATCTCACTATGTAATCTATATTTTACACACACACATTGCCTGGCAAAAAAGTCACACCCTCAAATATTTGGTTGTGTTGCCTTTTGCTGTGGTTGCGTCACGCGTTCGCCGCGGCATCGTGTTGATAAGCTCATGCAATGTCACAGCATTTATTGGCGTCCAGAGTGTCATTAATTTGTGGCCAAGATCTTGTATTGATGATGGGAGAGTCGCGGCGCTGCGTAAAGTCTTCTCCAGCACATTATCCCAAAGATTAACCTCAATGGGGTTAAGGTCTGGACTGTGCGGTGGCCAATCCATGTGTGAAAATGATGTCTCATGCTCCCTCAACCACTCTCGCACAATTTGAGGCCGATGAATCCTGGCATTGCCATCTTGGAATATGCCCGCTGTGCCATCAGGGGAGAAAAAAAACATTGATGGAAAAACCTGCTCATTCAGTATATTCAGGGAGTCACATGACCTCATTTTATGCTGAAACATATTAATCACTGCAGTAACTATCCAATGGAAGGCAAACACCTATTGGCTGAGTCACGTCCGGGGGGGGGGGGGATTATTTTGTGACCAGGCAGTGTGTATCTCATTACATATAAATATTTACAATGTTGCAATAAAAACCCCACAGAACAGTAACTATATATATATATATATAAACAAGGAGGGCAGGTGGGACAGTTACATTGTGAAACAAAACACAAAATCAGATTACCACCTGATCACCTAATGCACCTTACAGATATCTATCCTTGGATTGTGCAATAAATGATACATTATTGATCAGGTTCATGATGAGCAGAAGCGATTCTGCTCAAACGTGATTATTTAAATGATGGTGTCAGACACTGGTAGATAAATTGCAACGTCAGACACATTCATTCGTTAGACACACATATTAGAGACATTCATCTTTTATGCGAACATTAAACTATGTGGATTGAAAATAAATGCTGTCTGCTAAACTCTAGAATGTCTCAAAGAGGCGACGGTTCTTACCGCTGGCTGCTGATTCTCCGTGCTGTAGTGATGCCATATACATAAAAATGTTATGACCCTACAGCAACAATACCGACCGGTAACTTTACAGTATGTAACGGATGTTTGCCCCCGGGGTGCCCTCATGTGGGGTTACAGCTTCCTGCTTAACATGGTGTTCCTGAGCCTTCGCATTACGGGAGCAGGGATACATAACTGACTCCGCAGTGCCTCCACCTGTCTGGGTATCCATGATAAAGAATGGTCTCCCAGGCAGGAAACTAATAATAACTACAATACGCCAACTGCGGTAAAACAATATAAATCTGAATTAAAGATAGTGGCAGGACAAAATAAGGCAGGCAGTACATTGGCTAACACACACCCAATACTCTGTAACCAGACTCCTATCCCTCCCAAACAACCCGTCATCCACCATCAGTCTTCGCCCTAGCGGCTGGTGGGTACCGCTGGTGCACAGAAGCGTCGGGGCCCTTAGGATGTAAAATAACAGCAGACACTTCCAAGAAGGTTGTCAGTGAATTCACGTGCAGGCTGGGTAGCTTTATTAGTGTAGAAAGATGGATAGAGTGCCCTGTCAGTGGAACAGGGGGGAGAGGTTACTGGTTACCCAATATTCAGCCACAGGGGAACCGCCAGGATCCGTCTGCTCTCATTGTAACAGACTGATGTCCCAGTGCAGTCACTATAACATGAACTGTCCAGCTTACTTCAACCACGGCTGCAACTCCAAACTACTAGGTTGTCTCAGCCTACTTTTCTCTGCGGCGACGCCAAACTGCTAGGCGGTCTCAGCCTACTTCTTGCGTCCACAGACCTACACGCTCGCAGCGCTGAGCGTTGCAAAGGTCTGTTTCTTTTTCCGATAGTGCCCACAAACCCGCAGCTTCTCACTGCCAGGCCCGCTTTGGTCACCGCTGCCAGGCCTCACACACACAGCAGGCTCCGCAGCTGCAGTCTCACCAGATGCGTGTCTCCTCATGCTCTCCTTTCTACTGTAGATCCAGCATCCACACATTTTTTTGGCCACACAAGTCACATGCATGGGCCTCTTGTCAGTCCCGTATCCCGGGGCACAGTTATCAGTCTCCCTGGTGTCAAGAGAAATAGTCCCACAGTTCTGGGTGCCAGAAAAATACAAGGATGAAAATCAGCATTTGTGTTTAACCCCTTTACTATCAAGTAAAAAAGTCTTTTACATAAGCCATGCTCTGTGAATCTGCTGTAGAATCCATACAGCAAATTCCCATACTCTATGACAGGCAGATGGCACCATCTGCTGGTCAAATAGTGCTACTGCAGGTATGTCTCCTTTTAAATCAGCTGGGACTCCGTGTTTCAGACACTGACTCCCAGCAGTTCCAACAGCTTCAGCACCTCGGTTGACATGTTGGAGGTGCTGAAACTTCAGACACAATGTGAAGCCCATTTGCAAACTATTTTGATTTGCAATACATGAAATTCCTTTGCAATGCTCCAGAATCAGACCAGATAAACTTTAAAATCAAGCTCAGGTTAGTTTTCCAGAGGAAGTTGGCTCGACCAACGAACCACATATATTGATTATATATCTATATCTAACAAAAGCCTTAACCCTTAACTTTAACACTGAACCGAGCCCAAACCTAAACCTAGCCAAAACGTGACCTTAATCATTTAACAGAAAATGTCCCCCTAAACCCAGTCCTAACCTAGTCGTAATGCTAGCACTAACCCTATCCAAATTTTCTATACGTATTATACATTTCTCCCCAAAATAATGCAGTTTGCGCAGATAAACTGTTGGTGTAGATAAAAAGCGCAGCTCAAGATTTGAATTTCAGATAAAAAGATATATATTTCTATTTAATTGGAAAAGCATTAAGCGGCGCGGCTGAAACATTCTGAGGGATGAATCATTTCTCCTCCCTCGTATCTTAAAACATTTTAAAAAAGTCAAGTGACATATGTCAAAAGAATGTGATCTATACCAGAGAATGGTAATTTACATCTGAATGAGAAGATAGAAGGTGGTTGATCAATCTGAAGCCGTCCAAATTTATTATCGCGCAAAAACAAGTCAATTTAAACGTGGTCGCAAATCAAGATGCAGAATGGAACACCTGGATAATCTTTAATTGTTACACTCCGAGTTATATCCAAGTTAAAGTCAACAATTTAAAGGGCCACTACCCTCTTAACAAATGGTTCCCAGTCTCCCTCTGCAATCACTTCACGGCGTTGTGTGATCTTATGACCGGGAAGCGTATCACTGCGGTTAGCACGGTGTTCCGGGGCAAGGTGCCGAGGTAGCGCATGCACAGGAATACCATGCTATGGTTAAATCTGAAGGCGCATATTTTCCCTGTTATGTCCCCATGTTAGGGCACGATTCCAAAGTTCAAGCTAAGTATTTAATATTTTATTTGCACCTGCACAAATCACATTTAAGGGGTTATTGAAAGAGCACCGAAATTTTATTGCCCTTCGATTAAGTGCACTTTGGTGCGATTCGGTGAGTTCAATTCGTCGACTCTGCAGTGAATTTCGCATTCACCGCATGGTCCCTAAATGGATCTGCCGGGCGCAGCCGATAACCCCAAATGCAATCTGCCGATCAAGGTTAAAAATAATAAAATAAATTATATAAATTAGAATCAAAAATGTTGCAAAAATAAATAAATAAATAATTATATATATATATATATATATATATATATATTTAAAAAAATTATTCTTTTTCATTTGCAGCAAAAGGTCTTAACAGTTGAATAAAAAAAAATAAAAACAGTGAATTATTTTTACATTGAAACTTCGCCCGATTAAACATGTCGAATGAAACCACCGAAAATCTTGGCATTTTGCCAACATTTCAGTGCAATTCAGTGTTCTCTAAATAGATTCCCCATAGAGAAGTAATGGTTAATTCCACTGCTGCCGAATTGCACCATATTTCACTGGTGAATTGCCAGCTTTTTGAATAGCCAAAATGTCACGAAATTGCACCGTATGGGGAAATTCACTGTTCGGTGCAATTCGGTGTCCAATTTGGCTTTCTTTGAATGTCCACTTTAATTTTTATTGCGCTTTTATTATGAAGGGACTTTATAGGATTACATGATTTTTTTGTTATTTTCGGACACATTTCTAGATGTTATACGATTTTCTCTAGTGTATTTATGTAAAGGTTTTGCACTTGTTAGTCTCTTATTAACCAGCCTGGCGGTATTCCCAAGTGAGACTCTGGGTTAAATTTCGCTACCGCGATCGGTAACCCCGAGCCACACTCTGGCTGTATACTCCCCGCATCCTGCGCTCCCTCGCTGTCCCCCGCAGTCACCGCAGTGTGATAGCGGCGGCCGGCGACTTGCTTCCTGGTTCCACTCCCTGCAAGCCACGAGACGCATGGGGGCGGGACCAGGCAGCAAATTTGAAGAAAAAAAAAAAAAATTGAAACTGTAAAAAATACTGTAAAATGCTAAACCGTAAAATGTAAACAGTCCCATGTTTCACTGGTGCTTGCCCAGATTCAACGGATGAAGCAGGGCCCTATTATATGTTAGAAACTATTTTTATGCCCTTTTTATTTTTGTAAAGCTGCTCTGATGAAAATAAATCCTCTATTATAAGCACCCTGGCTTTCTGAAAGATTTCAGTGGTTTTGTTTTGATTAGGTTATTGAATACAATTCATTTCCATTATTTTGGATAATTGTTTTTGGGATAATAAATTATTATTTTGGGTTTCAAACTTTATCTGACTGCGTGTGTTTACTAGACTCTTGTTTGCATGGATTTCAGTGAGTTATTCCTACGGATTACAGGCTTACTATATAAAACAACACATTTCCTTTCCAAAAAAAATTGAAACGCTTTTGGACATAAAATTTTGGAAAAAAACCAGACCGCCAGGGAGGTTAAACAACATCCAATAGTATTGAGTTTTCATTTACTCTTCTGCACGGGAATATCACGTACAGAGCTAGTCAGAAAGAGGTGAAAACCTTGAGAATGCCTGGAGAGTTGAAAATTCTAGGTCAAAATAGTCAAACCAGAAAAATTCTCCCATTTATCTCACTTTCCAAATTGTTCATTCTTCTGCCAATTCCCAAGGTTTTTACCTCTCTCTGAATAGCCCAGTGTCATTTTTTCACAGTTCCCCTTTGAATAGATTAGCTCTTTAAAGATGAAGGAACTCGGCATTCTAATCTGTAAAATTAACAGTTTATTGGGCCCGCAGCAACGTTTCGACTCGGCTTGAGAACCCATGTTGCATCAGCCGAATCAGCGAGTATGTACTGTTGTTAGGTGTCTTGCCCAAGGACACTTACTGGCGAGGTGCTCTTGCTTCTTACAGATTGGAATGCCGAGGTCCTTCATCTTTAATCTAAGGGGAAGCAGTGATATTCAGAGAGAGCCGAACTGGCCACAAAAATGCTCCAAACAGTGAGTTTCCCTGTACGGTACAATTTCGTGGCCATTCGGCTAGTCAAAAGCTGGAAATTCGCTAAATATTGGCAAATTGCCAGCAAAATTCGGTGCTGTTCAACGGCAGTGAAATCCCCCATAGAGAAGCAATGGTTAATCCATTCAGAGACACCGAACAGCAGAGAAATGTCAGTGAAATGCCCTGCTGTTCAATGTTTTTCATTAAACAGGTTTATTCAGGCGAAAGTTTCAATGTTAAAAATATTCCTGGTTTTTCTTAAATATTTATTCAACCACTTATTCTTTTCATTTGAATCAAAAAAGTCTTTAAAAAAAAATAAAAAAATTTATAGACATTTTATGGGATTTTTCAGCAAAATCTTTTTCCGACTTTTTTAAAATGGCGTTTGTTTTTTCTATGAACAGACCATTTGTATTATTCAAAGGACATTAGTAGGAGAGCACCAAACGGTCGGTGCTCTCTGATTCAAAACAAGCAAATATTACTATTTAATAAATGGACAATATTAGGACTATATGTCTAGGTACTTACAAATATTTTAATCGTGCATTTTATCTTTGATAATTAAGCATGAATAACACATAATGTCAATCTACTGGACGGCAGATTAAAAAAAATATATATATATATACATGTATGTGGGAGCAGAATATAATAAAATGACAAACAATTCATGGTTATTTTTCTTTTTTATTCCCATTACCTTGTTTCCACCAGCGGCTGCCTTCATTAAATCCCACTTTATTTTACATGACAAGAACGGAATGTTACGGAGGTTAAAATGCATAAGTAGTTTTGTAGAATATTAGAAAGTATAAAGAAAAATGCACATTAACGGGGTGAGGAGAAGGCTGCGTAATGGTAATGGCACAAATAGAAAGTAAAATAAAGTTTTTTTTTTTATTTATGTAGCAAAGTACTAAGGGCTGTATTCCTGGTGTAAGTCTAGCAACTCCATAGAGTATGGGCACCATCTTGTATTTTAATAGCTTTCATTTTATTACTTTGTACCTACTGTAACATTTTAATGTTCTTGAACCCAGGACATACTGAAAACTAGAGAAATCTCAATGTATCCTTCCTGGTAAAATACTTTATAAATAAATGTCACAACTAAGGGCCCCATTCCAAGGTTGCCATAAAGCACAGCGCTCGAGTCGTACAGCAACGACTCGAGCGCGGTGCTTATTGTTTTTTAACGACACATTCCATCCGAGGCGCAAGCGGAGTTTCTATCTCAGAGTTGTAACGTCAGGTTACTGTACGTTAGCGTCTCCTGTTCTTTGTATGGGAGATGCCAATGTGGCCCCAGCAGGTGGAGAACAAGATATTCCAACCAGGCCGTTTTCCTTCTGCATCTGACATTCTGAAAAGAAGAACATCTTTCACAGGTCGGTGTTAAGGGATTTACCTTTCACACAATCACTTAACACCTTGATTTAACTCCACAAGAAAATAAAAAAATACTCACCTTAGGTGGCAAGAGCGGCGCGATTCACTGCTTCTAATGGTTTGCTCTGGGTTTTTTTTTACCCCTGCTCATCGGCTTTTCCGGCAGTTCGGCTTTTTTTGAATCGATGCAGCCGCTTTTCGGTTTCGTTTGGCGTGTTGTTCGCTGCACTTCGGGGGCCCTGTGGTGTGAGCGGTGTGATGCACTGCTTCTTTGCGCCTCGGTCAGAGGTACACTGGGAACGCATAGTTCTCAGTATTTTTCAGCGTATCCCTCCACCACCTTCCGGATCTCATTTGTGAGAGTTCTACAAGCTGGACTCCTGGAACAGATAACATTGCGGTGCTTCGTGATGCTGGGGTTTATTTATTTATTTATAAAGGATTTTACCAGGAAGGATACATTGAGATTTCTCTGGTTTTCAAGTATGTCATGGGTTCAAGAACATTGAAGTGTTACAGTTACAGAAATACAAAGTAATACAATGCAAGATATTAAAAAAAAAAAACACAAATATACAGATTAACAGAAAATAAATATGTAGGAAATAGTCATTATGTTACATGTTTACAGGTGCATCCTGTATTGAGGTATGTTAATAGGGAGTTCTTGAGTGACATAAGACTGGAAGATTTGATGGTGTCTGGGAGGTTATTCCATAATTGTGGTGCTCTGTAGGAAAATGAGGACCGAGCCACTGTCTTTTTGTATTGTGGTATTGCAAGTAAGGTGCTGGTCCTGGATCGGAGGTTATAGGATGAGGGAGCTGCTGGGGGAAGCAGTCTATTCAGATAGGGTGGCAGCTTCCCAGAAAAGCTCTTTAACACCAGGCTGGAAAGGTGAAGGGTGCGTTTAGACTCCAGCGATGGCCAGTTTAGCTCTTTTAACATGTCACAATGGTGGGTGATGTAGTTACATTGTAGCACAAAGCGGCAGAATGAGTTATACAATGTAGTAAGTTTCTGAAGGTGTGTTTGCGGGGACGCTGCATATACTACATCTCCATAATCAATAGCCGGCATAAGCATTTGTTGTACAATCTGCTTTCTTACCGCGGGACTCAGGCAGGATTTGTTTCTGTACAGGGCACCTAGTTTGAGGTAAAGTTTAGATGAGAGTTTTTTGATGTGGGGGCTAAAGGATAGATTAGGGTCCAACCACATACCTAGATATTTGAGAGAAGTGACTGTGGTCAGCGGGCCATTTGATTTTGTCCCAACACATAAGTGGGGATTTTGCAATTTGTGTAGTTTAGGTTTTGTTCCAAAGAGCATCGTTACAGTTTTGTCATTATTTAAAAAAAGTTTGTTGTGTTTGATCCACTTTTCTACCTCTGTGAATTGTTCTTGCAGCACGGCTTCCAGCTGCCGGAGATTTGGTTTGCTGGTATAGATTACGGTGTCGTCTGCATACATATGTACAGTTGAGGCTTTGCAGACGTTGGGCAGATCATTTATGAATATTGTGAATAGCAGGGGGCCGAGTATTGAGCCTTGGGGTACACCGCAAGTGGCAGGGAGGGGGAGGGAGGAGCTGCCAGAAATTGACACATATTGTGATCGGTCGGATACAGATGATTGAAACCAGGTTAACGTGCGATCACCAATGCCAGAGTTTTTAAGTTTTTCTAACAAGATGCCATGGTCTACTGTGTCAAAGGCCTTGGCAAAATCAAGGAAGATGGCTCCAGTTAGGTCTCCTTGTTCCATCCCAGCTTGGATATCATTGCAGACTTTTAAAAGGGCGGTTGTAGTTGAGTGATTTGGACGAAAGCCGGATTGATCTGGGGTTAAGTAGTTCCAATATTGATAATAATCACGTAATTGTGTGTAGACGCATTTTTCCAAAATTTTTGACATTACAGGGAGCAACGATATCGGACGGTAGTTGGATACCAAAGTATTGTCACCACTTTTATGGATAGATACCACTCTTGGAGTCTTCCAGAGTTTGGGTATGTATCCAGTCGCCAGTGATTCATTGATTAGGTTTGCGACAGGGTTTGCAATTGCCGGTGCACTGATTTTCAGCAGCATTGCTGGTATTTGATCAGGTCCAGACTGGTATTTCATTTTTTGCTTACGGAGCAGTCTAGTAACAACACTGACAGGCACTGGTCTAAAACTGAATTCCTGTCTGATACAGGGACTTTGCACAGTTGGAGGGGCCTGACCTGCATGAGGCCTTTCTGATTGCATGTCATTTCCTAGCTTGGCAATCAAAGTGGTGGCGCATTCAACAAAATAATCATTAAAGGCATTTGCTACATCTAGGGGGTGTTGCAGGGTTTGGTTGTTTACTTTGACAGCAGCCGGCTGGGAGTGGACTGGGGGTGCTTGTATGTTACTTATGGTTCTCCAAACGTTTCTAGGGTTTGATATGTTATTGTTTAGATTTTCATTGAAGTAATGGGCTTTAGCCATTTCTGTTTGTTTTGTGCATTCATTATGGCATTTTCGGAATTCGCAGTGATCGTTCATGGAACCAGTACTCTTAAAATTTGACCACAGTGAAACTCTAAGACGGTACATTAGTGTAAGATCAGCTGTAACCCAGGGGAGATGGGTCCCTTTTACTCGCACTTTACGCAGCAGGCATGGGAATTCCAGACTTGCAGGAGCTCAGACTGAAAGTATTCAATTGCACAGTCTAGGTCTGGGATTAGGTTTAGTCTGTACCAGGGGAGCTGTTTGAGATCACTTAGGAAGGATTCAAGAATAAATTTCTTGAAAGACCTGGTGGTTATTACCTTTGGGGGAGATTTCATGGCCTTTATTTTGCGCACGCAGTACACTAGACAATGGTCACTAAAGCTATTAGCGAGAACACCTGCCTCCTGTATTCGATCAGGAGATGAGGAGAGAATCCAGTCCAGCAAGGTATGGTTAGGGCTTCTCATATTAATGCGAGTGGGGGAGGAGATTAATTGAGTTAGCTGCAAAGTTTTAAACAGTGAGCAGTGTTTATTGTTTTTAGGATTTAGCCAATCTGTATTAAAATCGCCGAGGACCAGAATTTCACTTTTTTGGTTTTGGGCAAGTAGGTTATTAAGGATTTGAGATATGTCCGAGAGGGAGTGCACTGGAGAGCTCGGTGGGCGATAGAGTCCAGCAACAATGATGGATTTACTGAATGGAATCTCAATTAAACCAGAGAGGAAATCAAAGGTGACAGGGGAGCTAGAAGTCTGTAAGGGGGTGAACTTTATGGACTCCTCAACATAAATAACAATTCCCCCTCCTCTCTTTGCTCTGTCCTTTCTATCTTTTATCTTTTAACAACTCAGCAGTATTACGTCTAGACAGGGGTCAAGTCCTAAAAAAATAAAATTAAAATAAAGTGCCAGAACAACAAGATTTCTGGCATCCAATTAGCAATGATCATCCCTGTATCTTTGAGAACGTCATTCCATGGATCATGGTTGCACCTTCTTGGCCTTCCATGGTTTCCAGGAAGATTAGAGTCACTCCAGGTGTAGTCGACACAGATTTTTATTAGATTGGGGATAAAAGCAAGGTGACATGTTGGCCATTATGGCCTTACTCACACCATGGTATGGAATGATTTAAGGCCTTAAGGGCCGAAACATTGCCTTGATTTTATCCCAAAATAAAGATCCATGTCCACAACACGTGGAGTGCCTCTCATCTTCGTGGAATGTGTGCCTGGGGCATAGCGGCGCTCTGACAGCAATGATGTCTGGTTGGTGTGCAAAGAACGGACCCTCTCATAGCTTGAACCCAATTACTGGTTCTCTGGCATTGTGTGATTAAGGGGCCTGCTTTAGATTGTGGAATCGCAAGTGTTTTTTTCACAACACCTGCTGCAGTCGAGAATAACAGGCACCCTTGGAATCGCTCATTCTTCTACGTCTGCCTCGGCATTCCCGCTTCCTCTTCATAGTATAGGAAGCACAATGTACCGTAGGAAAATGTAACAGTCAATTTGCAACAGTGGTTTGGGCTTGGCTGGAATAGGACGGGAGCCCTCAGCTTTAACTAGTGAGACTCACTTGTTAAGGAGTCTTAACGGCTCGCTCGTATTGCTGTAGGTTCGTGCGGAATTGAACCCTCCTGTGTTTCTTTAGCTTCCTATGCTTCTAAAACAATAAAAAAAAGGCAAAACATGCATATTCTTAATGACTGATATTCTTTATTCTGGTCACCAGACCTTCACTCCAGAAGATCAAGAGCACGCCTGACAGACTCTCCATTGCAAACGTGTATAAATGTGGCTGATTTATCATCTGACGTTCCTGCCATCTGTTCTGATATTGCTTCCAGCATAAGATAAGTGGCTCTTGACCATGTGTTGTCAAGCTGAGTAAATTGCAGAAGTTCATGAGTTAGCAGAATTTATGATAAGACAGGTTTTTTTTTTCCATATTCTTCTCAGGGCATCAGTCATCTGAGCAGAACCCAGAACGGACGATGTCCTGTCCAGATGTTTGCCTACTCCAAGAAGCTTTGATTGCTTAAAGGATGCTTGGTCAGAGTTCTGCGACTTTTTCCCGGCTCGAAAAACTGACAACGCAACAGACGTAGCGGATTTAATGTTTAATGATATATTTTGTCCTAAAGATTATGATTATTTGTCTCCCCCCCCCTCCCCTGTTCGGTCTTCACGGACGGCTGGTAACCGGGATTTTAAAGAACCAAAATTTAACCATTGATCATTTTCTCCCAATCTTCGTAATTGTCGCAGAATTATTTTTTTAGGACGGTTAAAAGTTTTACGGTGTTGTCAGCAGGATGCGCACACAGAGGCTTAAAATAAAAAGGACTTTTGGGGGTCATATACCAAGCAGCCGCAGTTTGAAAGAATCATCATAAAAATGAACGGTGCGCAGGGAAAAAGTGGCCGTAATGAGCAGCATCCTGTCTAACGTGCCTTGCTGTCTGCGGTCTTCCAAAAATCAATTAAGCTCGTATAATTGTGCTCCAGCGATAGTGAATATAAAGCCATGCAGAAAAAAAAAAATTGCCAGCCTAAAATGCAGTGTTAATAAAAATAAATTGTTGTGTATTCTTGACGATGGGTCAGACGATGCTTTATGGGGTTTAATTCACTCGGTCCTGTAATTTATTGTTACTGGTAGATTTACCAGTTAAACAGGTCTGACATGAAAGAAGTGTTTGTTTAAGGCTGCTGTCAGACGAGCGTAGTGTTCACGTCCGTGATTGCGCCTAAAAGTACGTCCGTGATAGCATGAAAGAAAGTCCATTGGAGCCTGACACATGAAGTACGTCCGCACTGAACTGCGGACGCATGACGGACGCTGCAAATGGACGCAGGTTAGGCAAGAACGTAATACTGCTAGAACGGACGTGCGGAGTGCGCCACGTCCACAACGTCTGCATAGCTTTGTGTGTGTGAGTGATGGAACGTGGTCAGACGGACTGCATTTATACGTCCAGCATTTTTGACGGACAGAATGTTTTTTCATTGTAATTTATTTTTCCCTCCTACATCCGTCAAAAATAACTTCAGTGAAAAAACGGACTGTGTGACCACTACTGCGTCATCCGTACTGACGATGTCCGTACTGCACGGACGTACAGTCCGTAGAAATCACGCTCGTCTGACCCTAGCCTTAATTGTGATCTTTTAATTGTAATAAAAATGACATCACTAGACATGTACGCCGACCAAAATTCCATTTTGTTTCTGTAAATTCCGTAATCCAAAATGTTCAGATTTCGCGGGATTCTGATCGATCTGAAAATTTACAGAAATGTTCAAAATAGTGGCGGCACATGTCAATTTTAGCCCCTCTACACACCTACCCCCTCTATACCCCCAACCCATTCCTCTATAATATTCCCTGTATCCCCCTCTATACCACTAAAGGGGTTATTCAGAGAGTTACGAAATATCTGAAAAATGCCTAAAAAAAGTTAAATAAAAATCTGTAAATAAGACTTTTTGCTGCAGATTAAAATAATATTTTTAACATTGAAGTCTACGGGTTCGCCTGAATAAACCTGACGAATGAAGACAACGAACAGCAGTGCACGTCAGCAACATTTCACTGCTGTTCAGTGTCTCGGAAAAGATTAATTCATGAATGATTGTTCCTCTAGCAAGCGAGTTGATCCTGTAAATGCAGATTTAGTCAAGTTGGATAGTACCTGTCAATGATGGGATACATTGACGATTGTGACAGGCTTAAGCAAAGCATGATCATATTTTGTGAACTAAATTCCCATAATTTATTCCCAGTGTTAGGGGATTTTTTTTTTTTTTTAACCTCCCTGGCGTTACGATTCTGACATCTTTTAGATGTCAGAATCGTTACAATTTTTAGATTTTTTTGACCCCCTAGCGGTATTCCCGAGTGTGGCTCAGGGTTAAATTCCTATGCTGGAAGCGGTAACCCCGAGCAACATTCGGGATGCCACCGGATACATCAACTGTCCCTGCACTCACCTTGCTGTCCTCGGCAGTCTCCTCCGGCGATCGCGACCCTCATACTTCCTGGTTCCCTCCTCGGGAGAAGGGAACTAGGGATGTGCGTTTCGGAATTTCCACGAAATTTCCCGATTCGTGTTTTCAGATGCGGCCGAATTTCCGAAAATTTTTAGATCCGAAAATGGCAGATCCGAAAAGTTTTCCGAGCCGAAACGAAATATTTTAGGAATTTTCGAATGTACTTGAAATGTGTCAAATCGAAATTTATTGCTTTGAAACGAGGAGAACAGACGTTCCGAAAAAAAGAAAATTTTCCGAAATCACGAAAAGTCGATACAAAAAACGTGTAAAGTGACACGAAAATACGAAAAATGGTCGATATTCCGAAAAAAAAAATGTACCCGAAAAACGAGTCGAACCAAACCGAATCGAAACAGAAATCGGTCGAAACGAGCCGAATCGAAAAGTTTAAACATCCGAAAAATCGAACGGAATCGAACCGAAAAAAAAAAATAAAAAAAATAATCGGTGCACAAGCCTAACTTAGGGAACCAGGAAGTATGAGGGTCGCGATCGCCGGAGACTGCGGTGATCAGCGAGGGAGTGCAGGGACAGGTAATGTATGCAGCCCGAGTATGGCTCGGGGTTACCACTTTCAGAGGTGAAATTTAACCCCGAGCCACACTCGGGATGCCGCCAGGGAGGTTAAGACTATTCAATCACCTAACTGTGGTAATAAACAATGGGAATTTAGTTCACAAAATATGATCATGCTTTGCTTAAGCCTGTCACAGTGGCCCATGTATCCCATCGTTGACAGGTCCTATCTAACTTTATCGAATCTGCATTTACAGGAACAACTCACTTGCTGGAGGAACAAGCCTTCCCGGAGCTCCCAAGCAACGCAAGGCCTTTATAGGCAGCCAAGATGGAACACACCTGTGACCAGGGAGGGGTGCATCCCAAATGAGGGTTGTCAGCCCCCTATATGTAACGTACAACAGTGAAAAGGTTGCACTCAACCTGAACAAGCAGGTGCATCTAAAACAGTAATACAATATACGAAAAAATATATAAATGACCCACATTCCTAAAGTTCATTACATAAAAATGGTGATTGAATATTCTTAAAGGGAAAAAATATATAATCACCAATTATTCCCTCCGGTGATTGAATATTCTTAAAAGAAATTGTGATTTTTTTATGATGTAATGAATTGGAAGAATGTGGTCATTTTATATGGACTGCTCTTTTTTGAAAGGAAAAAATAATGATATAGATATATATCTACAGGTATAGCTCTCATTTTTGTATAAAACCACCAGGAATTTAGAAAGAAAAAAAAAAAGAGGGTTTATGACACTCAGATTCACAGGACTTTGTGGTTTTAGTTCTTGTGACCCTCGTCGGTGTGCCGACTCCTATTTCATTGAACATACACCAAATCTGCTTAAAAGTACAGCTTACATCTCTGCCGCTTTAAGAGAATATACTCTTCCAAAATAAGGAATCCGCTGTGCGACGCGTTACACCATGCAGGTAATAAGACATACTACACTTCATGTATTATTCATTTATATCCCACTCTTTTTTAATGACATTGACTTTTTCCAGGCCTTCCATTCCATATGTTGTGTGCCGCTCAGAGCAGAAGCACGAAATAATAAGTCAAGCCATTGTTCTGTGATGTAGAATATTGAAAGAGGGACAGAATTTCAGAGGGTGAAGTTTCTTTTCCCGTCAGTTCTTGCTACAAATTATCACAGCGCAGACTAGGGTTCCTGCTGGGATTGACAGCATTAGAAGACGCAGAGCAGTGACCATTCACCAGCCTTAATATGTGGTCAACGGGCTTTATAGGAGGCACACACTAAGCACATAGTATCAAACATTAACCCCTTCACTCCCGAGATCACGATAATACGGGTTCTTCATTGACACCATCAGACGTCCGATATGGATTTCTCGATCTGCAGCTGATCAGGCCAAAAGCAAATGAAATTTGTTCGTTGCAAATGCATTTTGTTTGCTTTAGGGCTCCAAAAAAGGTGCCCAATGTTTACGCTTTTGGGCATAATTGCCAAGGTTCTAAAACAGTTAAAAATTTGTTAAGGAATTACTTAACATGCTTTTTTTCCACTGCATTATTTTGCAGATACAAGAATATGCCTTGAAATGATCTTATTTCTTGTTCTGTCACGTTGAATCACCAGCACGTTTGTTGAGATCACAACCTTAATCAATGTTAACCTCTTAAGGACGGGCTGGAGTCATCCGTTTGGGGTTAACGCCGACGAGGTGTACAGGTAATGCCGATTTGGGCCCACCACACAGCCGACGCGCTTCATTAGCTGTAGTGGGACGGCCTGAGTTCAATGCAGCCAATGGCGCGTGCCGGCTATGGGGAGGGGCCAAGGCTGCCCATTTTGTGTCTAAAAGCGTCTTAATTTTTTTTTTAAAGGAAACGTGTTTTTGTACATAGTTAGCCTGCAATAATTAGGAATCACGCACTAAAATCCGTGCAAGCAAGAGTCCTTACTGGTAAAATCCTTTATAAATAAATAAATAATAAAAAAAAAATAGTAAATACACTGAGTCCGATTAAGTTTGAAACATGACATAATTTATTATCCCAAACATAATTATCCAAAATAATGCAAATAAATGATATTCAATAAAATGCAACAAAAAAAAACACTGAAACCTGTCTGAAAATAAGGGTAAGACTATGTATGGTCTGTTTCTTATCCTGTACTGCCACCTAGTGGCCATTCATAAACATTGTACATTGGAAAACAATGTATTAGAATTTATTTATTTTAAGATTGCTGCCTGGTTCCGCCCCCTGCATCGTGTGACTCGTAGGGAGCCTTACCAATAAGCAACTCGCCGTGATCACACTGCGGGGGACAGCCAGGGAGCACAGGAGGAGGTGAGTATGCATCCATCCCGAGTGTGGCTCGGGGTTACCGTTCACGGTAGTGAAATTCACTCGGGAATAACACCAGGGATGTTAAAGCCTCAGACAGTAGCTTTGGTCAGTTTTGTTTGATGCCTATCAGTTCAAATAGCAGGGAGAGTAAACAACACTTGTGGTCCCTGATAAGGACACTGAGAGGTCTACTTTATCAGATTTCTGGTAGTTGTCTAAAACAAAAAGATACTTTTTTTATTCTGGCTAGCAAAAGTTGAGGAGGTCAGGAAGCTGGTTAAATGGGACATAACCCATTTCAAATCAATCAGGCACATGTTAAATGACAAAAACAAATTATTTTTATATAGATTATTTGTTTTATGTCAAAAACAAAAAAAATGGTGGGGCGCTGCTGCATCTGACCATGTGGACGAGCCACCACTAGTTTTGATCTGACCCAATTACAGGATTTGAATACAGTAGACACAAGTTTTACAAATAGAAATGTTAGCTAGTTTCTCAGTTGTGAGCAGTGGAAGAGATGACTCTTCAAGTTTAATAGAATTGTGTATTGTGTTGGAACCAGTGTCTGAAAGCATATAAATAATTCTATTTTGCTACAGCACTACAAGCATGGATATTCAGGCGAAGAGGAGCCGGAGCTCACATTCATACAAAATTTAGAAAAAAAACAAAAAACAATTATATTTGTCACCGTTCCATGTGCGTTCTAAATAAAACAAGCAAGGAGCACGGTCCTGCGGCAGCCGGGGAAGATCTCGTTGACAGCGTCAGCTGAAAATTGCAAGGAAATGTAAAAAGATTGTCTTTGTGGCCTGTCGCCAATGTATATAAAAGAAAACTGGATATCTATAGCATCACGCAAGGTTATTCATGTAGCAAAGTAGCAACCGAGAAAAATATGCACTTATTCTCTGAGTCACTGAATCGAAAAGAAGAGTAAATATTGTTATTTTTTCTATGTGTGGGTCCAGACCATCCAAGCATTTTAATAATAAATAGTATCAATAGTTGTGGAGCTGCAATCAATGCTCTGAAGGAAGAACTATCACCAGCTTCACATAAAAACATGTAAAGGTTTCCTACGTGGATGGAAAATACACACACACACACATTTCAAACCCATGGTCTACAGTAGGGATGAGCTGTTCGGGTTCGGACGGTTCAGAGTTCGACCCGAACTTTGGCAGTTCGAAAGTTCGCGAATTTCGAACTTTTTGGGTCTGTTCGGTTCGAGTTCGAAAAAAAAAAAGAAATTTTGAAAAAAGTATAGAAAATGCTTAAAAAAATACTAAAAAAATCTAGAAATAAAAGAGACTCTTTACTGCAGAATATTATAAGCAACGGTTTATTAGATATTGAATTAAAAACTAATGTGTACGTGGAAAGATTATCAACTCTAAATGACCTCTGTTCACAAACGGGCATAACACCAGGTGTTTTTAGTCTGGTAATCAATTTGATACATTGTACAACATACTGAGGGTGGGGTGGTGTCTGCTTCTGATTGAGATTTGAGAATTAATTTCCCTAAAACATCCTAATATGCTTCATTTAACCCTTTCGCTGCAGAGGCTTTTCACACCTCTGTGCTGAGGTCATTTTTACCGCTTTCGCTCATCATGATTAACCGCGTTTTGTAGCCATATTTTGATATATGACCCAGACATATTATATATCGTTCTTTCCGGCAGACTGTGCAGATTCATAATATGTCATTATTATATGTATACGTTATGTCATGTCTGTATATTATAAACAAAAATGCAATAAGATTTGAATTTTCAATAATGTTTTACGTGTAAAGTGTTTTTTTCACATTTTAACATGCGATCGTTTGCGGTTATATTTTGTATGGGGTGCGCTTGTTAAAAAAATTAGAAATGGGGTCTCGTTACATTTTTTTTTGGGGAAAATTTTGCTTTTTTTAACAAACGCACCGCATACAAAAATCGTTAGTGCAGCATTATTGTTCACATTATAATTTAAATGGGAATAATATTGCTGCATTAACAAAACAAAAACCAAAAAAACTTGTTTATTTTTTTTTTTAATTTTTTTTTAAAATATATATATTTTTATTTTATTTTTATTTTTTTAAAAAACATTTTTCATGCTCATGTTTGGTATCCTTGGAAAGGCCATGCTCTGGCCGATCCAACGATATCAAACATTAACTCCTAGCTGCCACGGATTGGGAGATAGGGGGTTCATTGGAACCCCCTATCTCCACCATTGGTGGCAGCTAGGGGTTAACTCCAGGACTGGCAGGCATCATCGTGCTATGCACGATGATGCCAGTCCTCAGGGGGAGTTCCTGGAGGCTTGGCCGACATGCAAGATGTCAGCCAGCTCCAGGAGAGGATCATGATTCGGTGCTTTTCAGTGCCGATTCGTGATCCGGCTCCCCAGGGGTTAATCACAGCCACCGTTTGGAAGGGCAGGCTGTGCCCTTCCAAACAGTGCCTGGATTAACCCTTTGCCCCCCGGCGATCGGGAGGGAGAGAGGTCCGAAGGACCTCCCCCCTCCCTTTCAGGCGCTTCCTCCGCACATGCGGCGGGGGGCGCCTGAATTAGATGTCATCGCGCCGCTGCAATGACATCTAATTGCTCCGCCGGGGTCCCGGAGTGCTGGGCTAACATCCAAGATGTCAGCCCGCACCGGGGGGTGCAGCAATCCGCCGGAATCAGTTCGTCCATAGCACAGGAGAACCACTTGGCTGGACGCACTGAGCGCGTCCATAGCAGCCAAGTGGTTAACTTGTGTTTGAAAAAAATTCAAAATAACATCTAAGGCTAGGGTCAGATAAGCGCATTTTGTACGGACTGTGCGTCCGTGCAGTACGGACGTACTTACTGACTGACAACAAGGTAGTGGCCAAACAGTCCGTTTTTTTCACTGACGTATTTTTTGACTGATGTAGCAGGGAAAATAAATTACAATGGAAAAACATTCTGTCCGTCAAAAATGCTGGACGTATAAATGCAGTCCATCTGACCTCGTTTCATCACTCACATACAAAGCTACACGGACGTTGCGGACGTGGCGCACTCCGCACGTCCGTTCTAGCAGTATTACGTTCTTGCCTAACCTGCGTCCGTTTGCTGCGTCCGCCATGCATCCGCACTTCCGTGCGGACGTACTTCGTGTGTGGGGCTCCATTGGTCAGAATGCTATGCTGCCACGGACGTACGAATGTGCGGCAACACGGATGTGATAACTGCGCTCGTCTGACCCCAGCCTTAAGCAATGTTATTTTTCACCTCGGGATTAAACATTCACAGGATTATTCAGAGAGCGGTGAAAAGCAGGAGAATAACTGGAGAAGTGAAAATTCTAGGTCAAAATAGCCAAACCAGAAAAATTCTCCCATTTAACTCACTTTCCAAATTGGCTATTTGGTCTAGATTGTTCTCTTCTCCTGCCAGTTCTCCTGGCTTTCACCTCGCTCTCAGGGTTGTTCAGAGAAAGGTGAAAACCAGGAGAATGGCAGGAAAAGAGAACAATCTGGACCAAATAGCTGATTTGGAAAGTGAGATAAGGCTAGGGTCAGACTAACGCATTTTTCACAGCGACCGTCCAAAGTGCGTCCGAACGCATTGCCTTATTTTTTCACGGAATGCGCGAAAACGGTCATACGATGCGCATTTTTGTGTGTGATTTTTTACAGATCCAAACCAGGAAACTTTGGGTGTCTGGACGTTATGTTGGCCGGACATGAGCAGGGTCTGACGTCTCCAAATCACGCACACACGCCGCTAGTGGACGCAGCGCACTCTGTACGTCCGTACTAGCGGCTCTGCGTTCTCGAAAAAATGCTTTCATTTTCAACTTGCGTTGCGCAGCCGGACTTTCGTGCGACCGTACTTCGTATATTGGCTGTCATTGCCCGTCATTTGATGCTAGTGCGGCCGTGATTAAGTGCGCCTAAACGCATGTTAAAAATTCGCTAGTCTGACCCTAGCCTAAATGGGAGAATTTTTCTGGTTTGGCTATTTTGACCTAGAATTTTCCATTCTCCAGTCATTCTCCTGCTTTTCACCGCCAAAAAAATCAGTAAACTTTTTCTGCGTGTCCGAAAATGTCTCCTCTTTTCATACAGACTGCCGCCCCAAGCAGTTGTTTATGGATAGATTAAAGGAAAAGCATTTACCGTCATTTGAAATGTCATTTTTTGGTTTTTACATATTTCTATACATCCTAGAAATCCGCCACTTCACGGGCAGGTTATGGGGACCTCCTAGGCACGATATTTGAAGGAATTTTTCATTTTTATTCTTAACCCTTATTTCATGGAAAACTCACTGTCCCTTTAAAAACGTTTTTATTTTAACTTTTTGTCCTTGTTTCCTGTCCCCCAGGGCACTACCCGGACCCCCATACACTTTTTATGGCAAATATCTAGCATATATGCCCTCTTGGAGGGCACTCTAAAAACCAAATTTTCAGCCCCATTGACTTGTATGGGGTCCGAGTTCGGGTTCGGACCAGAACATTTGGAAGGTTCGGGTTCGGACCAGAACATTTGGAAAGTTCGGGTTCGGCTTCGAACCGAACTCGGGGAGTGTTCGGCTCATCCCTAGTCTACAGTTAACGATTTTGCATACGCAATCACTGACCTAATAAAATCCAATTTTCACACCCAAGTAAAGAAAGATTAGTTTGCATTGTGTGGAGAAATAAAATACACCTTCTTGTCTTATCTCTCTCCCGTTACCTGTATTAGTGTAAACAAGCTGAAAATAGCAGCCCCAAACCTCGCTAACAAAAAGCTCAGCAAACTTTACTGCTGCATTATGGCAGCCAGGGATTTGTCAGAATCAGTGGCGTCGTAACGTGGGGGCGGGGGGTGCGGCCCGCACCAGGTGACACCCGCCTTTAGGGTGACACCGTCACCCTAAGGGCGGGTGTCTCACCCACCGCCCGCCACCGCCGCGGATTCGCTCCGTGCGAGCGTCCGAAGCATGCAGCTTCGGCGCTCGCCTGGAGGAAATACGTCACCAGCCAATCGCGGCTGGTCACGTGGCTCCCCCAGACGAGCGCCCAAGCTGCGCGCCGGACGCTCAGAAGGAGCGAAAAACGCGGCGGAGAGGTGCTGCCTGGGCCGCTATCCATGTACTGGGACCAGGACCAGGAGGTGAGCTGGGGCAAATCCATGAGCTGCTGGGGCATATCCATGAGGAGCTGGGGCAAATCCATAAACTGCTGGGGCAAATCCATGAGGTGCTGGGGCAAATCCATAAGCTGCTGGGGCAAATCCATGAGGTGCTGGGGCAAATCCATAAGCTGCTGGGGCAAATCCATGAGCTGCTGGGGCAAATCCATGAGCTGCTGGGGCAAATCCATGGGGGCCTGGGGCAAATTCATGAGGTGCTGGGGCAAATCCATAAACTGCTGGGGCAAATCCATGAGGAGCTGGGGCAAATCCATGAGGAGCTGGGGCATATCCATGAGAGGAGCTGGGGCATATCCATGAGAGGAGCTGGGGCATATCCATGAGAGGAGCTGGGGCATATCCATGAGAGGAGCTGGGGCATATCCATGAGCTGCTGGGGCATATCCATGAGCTGCTGGGGCATATCCATGAGCTGCTGGGGCAAATCCATGAGCTGCTGGGGCATATCCATGAGAGGAGCTGGGGCATATCCATGAGAGGAGCTGGGGGCATATCCATGAGCTGCTGGGGCATATCCATGAGCTGCTGGGGCATATCCATGAGCAGCTGGGGCAAATCCATGAGCTGCTGGGGCATATCCATGAGCAGCTGGGGCAAATCCATGAGCTGCTGGGGCAAATCCATGAGTGAGCTGGGGCATATCCATGAGCTGCTGGGGCATATCCATGAGAGGAGCTGGGGCATATCCATGAGAGGAGCTGGGGCATATCCATGAGAGGAGCTGGGGCATATCCATGAGAGGAGCTGGGGCATATCCATGAGGAGCTGGGGCATATCCATGAGGAGCTGGGGCATATCCATGAGGAGCTGGGGCATATCCATGAGAGGAGCTGGGGCATATCCATGAGGAGCTGGGGCAAATCCATGAGCTGCTGGGGCAAATCCATGAGGAGCTGGGGCAAATCCATGAGCTGCTGGGGCAAATCCATGAGCTGCTGGGGCAAATCCATGAGGAGCTGGGGCAAATCCATGGGGGCCTGGGGCATATCCATGAGGAGCTGGGGCAAATCCATAAGCTGCTGGGGCAAATCCATGAGGTGCTGGGGCATATCAATGAGCTGGGGCATATCCATGAGCTGCTGGGGCATATCCATGAGCTGCTGGGGCAGTATATCCATGAGCTGCTGGGGCAGTATATCCATGAGCTGCTGGGGCAGTATATCCATGAGCTGGGGCAAATCCATGAGAGCAGCTGGAGCATTATCAATGAGAGCAGCTGGGGCAGTATATACATGAGAGCAGCTGGGGCAATATCCATGAGAGGAGCTGGGGCATATCCATGTGTGCGGGGGCAATATCCATGAGAGCTGGGGCAATATCCATGTGTGAGCTGGTCTGGGGCAATATATCCATGTGTGAGCTGGTCTGGGGCAATATATCCATGTGTGAGCTGGTCTGGGGCAATATATCCATGTGTGAGCTGGTCTGGGGCAATATATCCATGTGTGAGCTGGTCTGGGGCAATATATCCATATGTGAGCTGAGGCGCAATATATCCATATGTGAGCTGGGGCAATATATATCCATGGGTGAGCTGCTGGGGGCAATATATATCCAGAGCTGCTGGGGGCAATATATATCCATGTGTGCTTTCACTGCCTTCGAACGGGCAACGTACTTGCTGGCAGTTGGCAAAAAGTTGTGTGAGCATATGAGAGAGCTCCACAGCAATAAACCTCACAGTAATGTGCGCTGTGTGTATGAGCATTCAGTGTTATATGGGAGTACTGATTTAGGAGTAAGAGTAGTTAAAAAAAAAATCTGAAAAACTCGGGGGGGGGGGGGGGTGACACCATAAATTACCGCACCGGGTGACACCGACCCTAGTGACGCCACTGGTCAGAATACAGGGAGAGCTGTGGTGTCATTCATTGCTGTACAGGGATAAGATTCAGTGGGTTATAATGAGTGAAAATTCCTGTACATAACAGATACAAGGTGTTGCTGTAATTGCCATACACAGGCATTATGCAGCACATACAGATACAAGGTGTTGCTGTAATTGCCGTACACAGGCATTATGCAGCACATACAGATATTGCATTGCTAATAATAACCTCATTCTGATCCCTATAAACTCCCATAAGCAGGAAATCTCACTATGTTATCGGTCTGTGTCACATTTGCTGGATCTGGCACAAAGGCCATTGATGCCTGTATGCTGATAAGGCAGACCTCGTTGTGACATGGTATCAGGAATCTAGAGTTTAGGACCTTTCCCCCATATGGAATATTTCTGTACATAATAAACGAACACAGGAAACATTAAAAAGGAGAAAAATAAATAAATAATGTAAATGAACTATTTCACAACAATTTCTATTTTGTACAGTACTATAATTTTTTTTACTTCACTTCCCAGGTTTAAAATGTTATGATAAAAAACATTTTAATAAAAGTGCTTCGTAGTGAGGGGTGTTTAAATAATTACGTTAGAAAAATCACTTAGTCATCCCAGGGTACAGAGAATGGGGCGACCCACCAGATCCTTTAGTTGTATGCAGTAGAACAGTGGTTCCCAACTGTGGTCCTCAAGTACCCCCTAACAGGTCAGGTTTTAAGGATTACCTTGGGGAAAATATAGACTGAATACGGCAATCACTGAGCAGCAAATCATATCACCCGTGCAGTGCTACAGCTATCTGGAAAACCTGACCTGTTGGGGGAACTTGAGGACCGTGGGTGGGAACCACTGCAGTTGAACACTGGCACCAAATAGGTCCAGTGTCCTTCCATGGAGTCAGAGTGCCCAGTGTCCATTGGAGTCCTATGGAACCGATAGCAGAAGCACGTAGCCAGCATTTTGTGTTATGCAATGGTTTTCCTTCGATGAGCAGGTCATCAACAAGAGCGATGGTTTCAAGCACAGAAAATGCCAACCAGGACCAGATAAACTGCCAAGAATAAAAATAATGATTTAAAAAAAAACACCATTTATATGATCACAATCAAGATGTAAATTGGTTAAATAAAAGTAAAAAGAAAAGCCTTCTAAATTATTTACACTATCCGTGCGGCTTTACAAATGTCCTGTCGTCGCATTTTTCCTGCCCATAGCAATAGGATGCATAAGTAAATACAAGAATTCATCTCCACGCGCAAATGATAAACTGCGCGAGAAGCAATTAATTGTTTTTTTCTCTGGGGGAAAACCTCATGCAGCTCTGATTACCTGGACCTTCACTTCCAGCGTTTTACCGCGTCTTTCTAAATGAAAGCAGACAAATGTAAAACACCGGGAAAGGATCCAGGACACATCCCGCCCTACACTAAATATTTACTATAGCGTAACTACACATTTTTATGGACTATTACAATTTCCTCGCAATGCACATCATCAATTAAAGAATTAACATAGCCATCCAAAGAAAATAATTCCTGCTCTTCTCTCTTGCACATTCAGCGAGAATTATTGGGGCATTTTGCCGAAAGAGAATGCATTATTTATTGCCTAGTGTCTTCTAGAATGTAAATATTAAGACATGATGCAGTGCAGGCAATCGTCGAATGTATAGGTCCCTTAAGGACAATATCATTTACAGGGAGGAAAATTAAATAAAAAGTGGAGTCTCTGCTCTGCCTGATCTTTTATCCTTCCCGGATCGTTATCATTTCATCCGTCCACTTGTTGATTTGATTGAAAACACACGACTTCCAAATATCCCGTACGGATGGTTTGAAAGAATCAGTTTCGGACGAAAACATTTTTCCTTCCAAACTGAAAATTTGTTGAAATATCAAATCGGATCGATTCAGACGCCAAAAGTCCATGTGCTGCTTAATTATCTTTTATAAAACGAATTGTAATGGTCATTGCTGTAGTAGATTATTGTTGAAAAACCTTTTAGAAATATACCTAGTTGGCTGGTAAACAAACATCCAAGTATCCAAGAACGTTATGAAATTGATCTTCATCAACCTGAGGTCCCTGCTCAGTTTTGTAGTCAAAAGGATTCCCAACAATCCTGTTCTTTGCCCTCTTCACACTCCTTTCAACAAATTCCTTGTCCACATCTTCCTGGATATAGGCGCTAGCAGATTTTTTATTGTAGGTATACAGTATACATACATATATACATATGATTGTGAGTTCCTACGGGAATAGGGCCCTCATCTCCTCCTGTACTGTTTGTCAAATGTTGTTCAATGTATTGTAACCAGGGCTCGAGTCGAGCGGGAACGCGCAGGAACGGCGTTCCCGCACTTCTCCCACAGCGGGAACGCTGCGGGAACGCAGCGTTCCCGCTGTGGCCCGAGCCCGAACGCCGCCGCCGCACATTGCCGGCGGCCGCGTGCCTCCTGTTACAAGGGCTGGTGACAGGAGGTGGAGCCGCTCGCCTGGCTGTTTCATAGATCCCAGGCGAGCGGCTGCACTTCCTGTCAGCGGCCGCTGAAGCAGGAAACACGCGGCCGCTGAAGCAGGAGCAGCAAAGGTGAGCTCTGCTGGGGACAGTATCCATGAGACCTGGGGGGGGCATATCCATGAGACCTGGGGGGGGGAATAGTATCCATGAGACCTGGGGGGGCAATATCCATGAGACCTGGGGGGGGGACAGTATCCATGAGACCTGGGGGGGGCAATATCCATGAGACCTGGGGGGGACAGTATCCATGAGACCTGGGGGCATTATCCATGAGACCTGGGGGCAATATCCATGAGACCTGGGGGCAATATCCATGAGACCTGGGGCATATATCCAAGAGACCTGGGGGCAGTATCCATGAGAGCTGGGGCATATCCAAGAGACCTGGGGGCAGTATCCATGAGAGCTGGGGCATATCCAAGAGACCTGGGGGCAGTATCCATGAGACCCGGGGGCAATATCCATGAGACCTGGGGCATATATCCAAGAGACCTGGGGCATATATCCAAGAGACCTGGGGGCAGTATCCATGAGAGCTGGGGCATATCCAAGAGACCTGGGGCATATCAATGAGACCTGGGGGCATTATCCATGAGACCTGGGGGCATTATCCATGAGAGCTGGGGCAATATCCATGAGACCTGGGGCATATCCATGAGACCTGGGGGCAATATCCATGAGACCTTGGGGCAATATCCATGAGACCTGGGGGCAATATCCATGAGACCTGGGGGCAATATCCATGAGACCTGGGGGCAATATCCATGAGAGCTGGGGCATATCCAAGAGACCTGGGGGCAGTATCCATGAGAGCTGGGGCATATCCAAGAGACCTGGGGGCAGTATCCATGAGACCCGGGGGCAATATCCATGAGACCTGGGGCATATATCCAAGAGACCTGGGGCATATATCCAAGAGACCTGGGGGCAGTATCCATGAGAGCTGGGGCATATCCAAGAGACCTGGGGCATATCAATGAGACCTAGGGGCATTATCCATGAGACCTGGGGGCATTATCCATGAGAGCTGGGGCAATATCCATGAGACCTGGGGCATATCCATGAGACCTGGGGGCAATATCCATGAGACCTTGGGGCAATATCCATGAGACCTGGGGGCAATATCCATGAGACCTTGGGGCAATATCCATGAGACCTGGGGC
Source organism: Leptobrachium leishanense (assembly GCA_009667805.1). Taxonomy (NCBI): domain Eukaryota; kingdom Metazoa; phylum Chordata; class Amphibia; order Anura; family Megophryidae; genus Leptobrachium; species Leptobrachium leishanense. Next base: position 4,559,273 of record CM019073.1, read on the forward strand.
ATATATCCAAGAGACCTGGGGGCAGTATCCATGAGAGCTGGGGCATATCCAAGAGACCTGGGGGCAGTATCCATGAGAGCTGGGGCATATCCAAGAGACCTGGGGGCGGTATCCATGAGACCTGGGGGCATATCCATGAGACCTGGGGCATATCCATGAGACCTGGGGGCATTATCCATGAGAGCTGGGGGCATTATCCATGAGAGCTGGGGCAATATCCATGAGACCTGGGGGCAATATCCATGAGACCTGGGGGCAGTATCCATGAGACCTGGGGGCAATATCCATGAGACCTGGGGGCAATATCCATGAGACCTGGAGCATATCCATGAGAGCTGGGGGCATTATCCATGAGAGCTGGGGCAATTATATCCATGTGAACTGGGGAGAATATATCCATATAACCAGTGTTGTGTATATTATTCTGGGGGTTCAGCGCTGTGTATATTATTCTGGGGGCACAGTGTTGTGTATATTATTCTGGGGGTCTGTGCCTGGATATATATATATGTATATTACTATACTCATATATATATATATATATATCACATTTTCTTCAGGTAATGGGGGTTGTGGAATTCGTGGGTGAGTTCCCTCACTTTTTTTCCCAGGACTTGACCCCTGATTGTAACCCTGTCTATACTGTGCTTATTGTACAGCGCTGCGGAATATGCTGGCGCTTTATAAATAAAGAATAATAATAATACATACATACATACATACATACATACATGTTTATTATTGCAGAAGCCACTTTCACACCACAGCAATTCAATGAATTGCATCCCAGAGCTCCTGTGCCACATTCCCCATATGCAGCAAGGAACTCTTGGTAGGATTTGCAAATTACCTCTGTCCCACTTTTATGCATCCTGGATCTGTAATTACACAGAACCCTAAAATCAATGCTATGCCACACCGTGGCTTTGTAGCAGAGATAAGGTTTATGCAACTGGTCAAAACCACTCCTAGGACAGCGCTGTTTCGGGTTTGTTGAACCCTCATCAGCTAGGAGGTAGGCATGACCAGTTGCGTATATATTACACACACGGTACATATACATGCTACAATGTAACTGTAATGTAAATTATAATTTTTAAACATTAACATTGAATTATCTAGACTGGTAAAATTTAATGTACAATTACTTCTAATTAATTCGTATTTTATTCCATTTATGTTTTGTAAACGTATCATTAGAATATTACTCAATGTATATATTTGTAAGAGAGTGGACTGAGATGTGAATTGAATGGGCACAGCAGCAACTTTGCAATTGCTGCTTAGCTGCAATGAGAAAGTCATTGTGAATTTGATTCGTTATATACACACAATCCATCCAATTCGATTCGTTATATATACACACAATCTATCCAATTCGATTCGTTATATATACACACAATCCATCCAATTCGATTCGTTATATATACACACAATCCATCCAATTCGATTCGTTATATACACACAATCCATCCAATTCGATTCGTTATATACACACAATTCATCCAATTCGATTCGTTATATACACAGATGATTTTCAGAAATACGTATCGCTGAAATTTTGCCCGAATTGCGATTCGTTAGGCGTGTGTGTGATTTAATTTCCTAACAGATGGTTCTTAGTGTTTTATTGAAACAGTAATGGAGAAGCGTGTTAGGGTTTGAAAATGTGCGTGTGCCAAGTAAATCTGATTCCACAGTGGCCTTTGTTGCAGCAAGGTTTCATGGGGTTTCGTAGATGATACCAAACGGCAAACTGGTAAATTAGATTTCGACATTTCCGCCTCAGTAGGAAGACTCCCCCCCCCCCACTATAAAAGTGTAAAATGTTTTTACTGTGGGCTTGATTTAATTCCATTGGCACCCCCAATCCAGAATTCTAAAATCTGGAAGACTCCGAAAACCAGAATGTGTGTGCATTTTCCTGGATTCCGAAATCTAGAAGAATCCAGAATGATCGGAGTCCTGAGCATTCCGGATAAGAGATTGCACTTGCTGTATTTGTAAACAAATTTATCAAGATTTGACTTATGTTTTTTTCTAAAATATCAGCAGATTCTAGTTGAATTTTTGTAAATGCAGACAATAACCAACTAATAATTGTCTGAAAAAGAGCTGGCTGGGAAAACACCCGTTAATGCATTTTTTTGTTCAACATCACTCCAAGGTTTGTTATTTGAAAAATTTGCAAAATAAAAGGATCAGCCTGTTTCTTCTGGTTCCCTACCTTAAAAACACATTTAACAACTCCTAACCAATATTTTTTAATTTAATCTCTGAAGTCAAAACATTTCTATTAAAAAATTAGAACCAGGAGATCTGGCATTCAAATTGAATTTTTATTTTATTAAAATGCTGGGAAGGCCCTATTTAAATACCCCAAACTGAAAAATGGCCAAATTGCTCCCGAAAAAGCTGCAAATGTCACTGAGCCAAATTAAATCAAGCCGCATGTGTCGAATACTTAGAACGAGGTAGTGACTTTGTGAGTCTAGGGTCAACATGATATGGTAATGGTGAACCCTGGCATCCTATCACCCTAATGGACACGACCAAAAAAAGACATAAAAAGGAAATGACTCATGAACATAAAACATTGAAAAGAAACCCGCAGTGAGTAAGCTGAGGCATTGCTGCTCTGTAGCGTGATTCCTGTGTTCAGAGTTTTCCACGTTCCTCCTGTCTTCTGATATTGGGACTCTACTTGTCTCGTGAACATTTGCTCCTGACCTGCCCTCCTGACCTGCTCATTGACCTTTCTCTTGGAGTTTGATGTTGCAGAGACACTTGGGTCCTTGTATTTCTCTCATTACCTCACCTTCTACATATCGGCTTCTAGAATCCACACGCTGTAACCTGGTAATGATTTATGGACTGGGAAGCACAACGCATCTCTATAAGTGTTCAATTATGTCTCACTGTATCTACTCAAAGAATGGAAACACCCACCACACACACACACTCCAAAGGAACCTTCAAAATTCTAATTGAACATCCTGACATTCAGCGAGGTGTGCAGGGACGCGATATTCAATGGATGCAAGACAATGCAACTGTATGGTGCGCAAAACATGTATCCTTAATTTTGTAAAGGTTGAATGAATGAAATGAAAAAAAAGAAAACTATTTGAGGGGATCTGTACCCAGGATGGGTTTCCACATGCAGAAAGGCCCTCCTCGCTGTCAGTAAACCAAAAGTAGTACCTATTCTGGCCCAAACAATAACCGGAGCACCTAGTAGGATGAAAGAGACCGACTCTAAAGAAACATATCAGCCAGATATATACAGCGCAAAGAGGTACCTGGAGACCTATAGAAATGACACCCTGCCACTGCCCCCCCGCCTCAAGTGAGCCAGTCCATACCCAATTTTAATCTCCAGCCATGAAACAATAGGACAGATTGCAATCACAAGGTGAATGGAGTAGATCGCGCACACACAGGACAGTCTGTATAAATGACAATGTTGGGGAAACAAACCACTTAAACCTTTCACAGATCTAAAACATTCTATGCGGGGAGGGCATGCTGGAAAGGGCTTTAGTGACACAATGATTTTAGAAATAACTAACAAAAATAATAACAGTCACACATAACACACAGAGGCGGCTCTAGACTTTGTGAGGACTTCGACAAAACTTAAACATGAGGCCCCACCATTGGCCACAATGGAAAAAAAAATGCAAGCGCTGGCCTGGTGCCAAGTAGGGATGAGCTGTTCGGTTCGATGTGTTCGGAGTTCGATTCGAAACATCGCCCGTTCGGATATTCGCGAGCTACGAACATTTCCACGTGTTCGCCACATGTTCACCCACAATGGACCACAATGCACTTTTCCACTGGCCTGAAGCTTGTAATTGGCTACAGCCTGCACCTGACCACAGTTTAGGTGCAAGACTATGGGCAAATTTTGCCCAATCATGGACTCACAGCGCTAAGTCCCGCAGCACACTATATAAGGTGTCCCTTGCAGCCCCAGCACGTGTTTTTTGAGAGGAGATTGTTGTGTTAGTGTGTGTGTTCTCAGTGCCACCAGCTATTGGGGGGGTCTCACTTCTACAAAATATCTGGGAATTGTTCTAAACTTTGTGTGCTCAATGCCAGCAGCAATTGTGGGGGTCTCACTTCTAGAAGATATCTGGGAATTGTTGTAATCTGTGTCTTCTCACTGCCAGCTATCAGGGGTCCCACATACTTCTAGCGGATTTCTGCGAATTGTAATCTGTGTCTTGTCACACTACCACCCATCAGGGGGTCTCACTGATTTATAGGAGGTTTCTGGGAATTTTAATCTGTGTCTTGTCACTGGCTGCCAGCTATCAGGGTGTCTCAGTTATACCAGAGTTCTGGGAATCTTTAATCTTTATACCAGAGTTGAATCAGAGTTCTGTATATCTTTAATCTATATATCACTCACCATCTCAGAAAGACCAAAAAGGACAGGCAGACGCTCCCAGACAGAGATAAGAGGGCAAGCAGCTTCTGTGTCGGGAGGCTGTGCCTCTGGTCGTCGTGGACGTGGTGCATCCTCTGCAGGGGCACGCTTGTCCTTTCTAACTGGTGCTGGCCGCCTTGAGCAACAGCAACATACAGAGGATTTGGTGGATTGGCTAACCAGGCCATCCTCATCCTCCGAGTCCTCTGCCAGCCAGGTTTGTAGTGTTTTACAGTCCACCTCAGCTGCCAAAGCATCTAATGCAGCCTCCATGTCCACAGCTACTCCTGTCGTAGCCTCACTATCACACACGGAGGAGTCAGCTGAATTGTTTGACTACAATGACAGTGACATGCTGCTTGAGGATGCACAGAAACTACATTGCTCTTATTCAATCTCTGAGGTTGAGGAAGGGAGTATAATCAACCTAGAGGAAGGGGGTGCCAGTGACACACAAATAACTGGCACTCCTGTTACCCCAGCAGCTGCAGCATACTGCCAAGTTGGCTCCAGTGACGAGGAGATAGGGGTGATGATGACAATGATGATGAGGTCACTGACTCCACCTGGGTGCCTGATCGAACAGCGGAGTCAAGTGAGGAGGAGGAGGCACAACAAACACGAGGCACAACGTCCTCTATGACCAACCATAGCCAGTCCAAGGCATCAGATGTCAGAGCTGCTCAGGTGCAGAGCTCTGTTGTCTCAAAGCACACATCCAGGAACTCTGCTGTCTGGGAGTTCTTTAAGAAATGTGCAGCAGACCACACCATTGCTATTTGTAATCTATGTCAGATGAGGATCAAGCGTGGGAAAGACATCCCACGCTTGGGTACCACGTGCTTGAGGCGACATATGACTAACTGCCACGCATCCCATTGGCACAACACTTTGCATAGGTCCTCCTCCTCACCTGTCTCTACCCCCATTATATGTCCTGCCATGTCATTGACTCCAACCTCCACTGACAGGGATGATGCTACACTAACGGATGTACCAGGTCCTTCCTCACAATGTGACAGCATCCCATCAGCTGAAGATTTACGCAGTCAGATCACGTTGCCCCAGCTGCTGCAGCGTAATAAAAAATATAGTCCCAACCATCCAAGCACAGCGTCTAAATGCCAGCTTAGCAAAATTACTCGCATTGCAGCTGCTGCCTTTCCAGCTGGTGGAATCTGCTTCCTTCCGTGAATTTGCTGAATGTGCTGTACCACAGTGGCAGGTTCCAAAATGCCATTTCTTTTCATGGAAGGCCATTCCAGCACTATACCAGCATGTGGAAGACAATGTTATGGGGTCATTGGGAAAGGCAGTTAGCAGCAAGGTGCATGTGACTTTAGACACGTGGTCCAGCAAGCATGGACAGGGCCGTTACATTTCCTTCATGGCACACTGGGTAACTCTGATTGCAGCTGGGAGGGATCCAAGATGGGGCTCTGTGCTGGAGCTTGTTCATCCACCACGCCTCCAGAAAGCCACTTGTATGAGGTCTGTCTGCTCCACCACCACCTCTCCCTCTTCCTCCTCCTCCTCTGTCTCTGTCTCTGGCGAAGTAGCAGTTAAACCGACGCGTGACAGGGGCTACACAATGGCTCAAGCAAAAAGATGCCATACTGTGCTTGAGCTGGTTTGTTTAGGGTACACGAGCCACACCGGGCCAGAAATTCTGTCAGCTCTGCAGGGGCAGGTGCAGAGATGGTTAACACCACGCCAGCTTGAGCTGGGAATAGTCATCTGTGATAATGCCAGCAACCTTCTCTCCGCCCTACGCCAGGGTAAGTTGACGCATGTACCATGCCTAGCACCCGTCCTAAATCTGGTGGCACAGCATTTCCCAACGAGGTACCCAGGGCTATCTGAGCTTCTCAGCCAGGCCAGAAAAGTCTGCAGCCACTTCAGACGGTCATTCCCAGCAAGCGTTCGCCTAGCAGAAATTCAAAGAGAATTCCACCTTCCCACAAACAGTCTGATCTGTGACATGCCCACCAGGTGGAACTCGACATTAGCAATGCTGCAGCGTCTGCACAAGCAGCAGAGGGCCATCAACGAGTACCTGTGTGAGTATGGCACAAGGACAGGTTCAGGTCAACTTGTTTTTTTTCCCCCCCTGCAGTGGCTGATGATCAAGGATGCATGAAGTGTATGGTCACCATTTGAGGAGGCAACGAGGATGGTGAGCAGGGACAGTGCATGCAGCAGTGACACAATTCCTTTAGTGTTCCTGGTGGAGTGCACTCTGCGGGAATTATAGATGTGGCACTAGAGGCAGAGCAGCAGGAGGAAGAGGAGGCCTTCCCTAGCTCTTAAGGCCCCAGTCTTTCTGCAGACAGCATTCCTGCGGGTCCTCCTCAGATCAGACAGGAGGAGGATGAGGAGGATGAATATTTAAGTAGTGGGGGCATTGAAGGTGGGGATTCCTCAAGGGAGGGTTTTGTGGGCCCAGAAACCCAAGAACTAGTACGTGGCTGGGAGGAGGAAGTGCACGATGTGGTCATTCTCCTCATTGACCAGGAAGACTCGGAAGCTAATGCTACCTCCAACCTACACTGCATGGACTCCCTTATCCTGCAAAGCCTGGTAAAGGACCCCAGGATTCGTGCTATCAAGGAAAGGGATCATTACTGGTTGGAAAGCCTTCTTGATCCACGATACAAGGGTAAAGTTGCAGAGCTCATCCTGCCCTCACAGAGGGAGGACGGGATGAAAAAACTTGAGGACGCTCTAAAGCGACACTTGTGTAACACCTTTCCAGGCACTGGTAGGTTACCAAGTGATGACACAGGTGCTTCTGAGGCTGCTGTTGATCAGAGGAAGAGCGATGAAAGGGGCCACTTCACTGATGCCTTTTCCAATTTTTTCAGTCCACGACGCCCAGGGACGTCAAATGTAGGCACCCATTACCAGCGTCTTCACCATATGGTGCAGGACTACCTAGGGGCAAGGGCAGACCTGGATACCTTTCCAGCAGATGATCCACTGGCTTACTGGGTGGTGAGATTGGATCACTGGCCAGAACTTAGCCAATATGCTATGCAGCTTTCTGAAAGGACGTTCAGTGCCGCTGGAGGTTTTGTCACAGACAAAAGAGTGCGTTTGTCCACCGACTCTGTAGACCGGCTGACATTTATAAAAATGAATCAGTCCTGGATCAGCAGCTATCAATCCCCTGATGCTGACATAATGGAATAGATCGGGGATCTCTTCTGCATTCACAAAACTTCCACCACTGCACTCTTCCACAATACCACAAAGGGGTTACTTACGGTGTGAAGGCACTTGCTGCCACCAAAGGCACAATATTTGGGTGCACTGCCACTGACGCCTATATTAGAAGATTTATACCATTTTAATATTGGACCGCAGGGTCCAACCCTGCACTCTTCCACAATACCACAGAGGGGTTACCGTGTGACGGCACTGTTGCTGACCACTAAAGGTCCAATTTTAAAGCACCTATTGTTACTTTCATCCAAAGCCTGCATAAATTTCACCATAATTCAGCCAAAAAAAATCACTAAACTTGTTCTGCGTGTCCTAAAATGTCTCCTCTTTTCATACAGACTGCCGCCCCAAGCAGTTGTTTATGAATAGATTAAAGGGAAACCGTTTACCGTCATTTGAAATGTCATTTTTTTGTTTTTAAATGTTTCTATACATCTTACAAATCCGCCACTTCACGGGCAGGTTATGGCGACCTCCTAGGCACGATATTTGAAGGAATTTTTCCTCTTGTTTTTTAAACCCTTGTTTCATGGAAAACTCACTGTTCCTTTAAAAACGTTTTTTTTTAAAACTTTTTTGTCCTTGTTTCCTGTCCCCCAGGGCACTACCCAGACCCCCATACACCTTTTATGGCAAATATCTTGCATATATGCCCTCTTGGAGGGCACTCTAAAATTTGAACTGTCGAGTCCCATTGACTTGCATTGAGTTCGGTTCGTGTTCGAACTCGAACTTTTGAAATTGTTCAAGTTCGAATGCGAACTGAACACGGGGGTGTTCGGCTCATCCATAGTGCCGAGGACGGGCCCTTTTAATAGAAATAAAATTAAAAAGAAAAGGTATCTTACCTTGAAGCTGAACCGTTGATTTTTCATGTATTTCTTAGAATGCTTCCCAGCACGGTCTCCTCTCTGCTGTCTGAATTATAAGAAATACATGTAGACACAATTAATATAATATGCCATAAATATGTCCCATGTATCACTGATGTGGAGTTGATGGAGCAAAGCCTTATTACGCATTGATCCATCTAAAACAAAAGCTGCTTCACTGTTGCGAGGAGAGCAGGGGTCCTTTGGACCCCTGTATTTCCATTCTCTACACCCCACAAAGTCATGGTAGGTGCCATTGGACAGGTCAGACTCTGGCCTTCTAAAGAATACACACAAAAGAAATTATAGGCGGACAATACTTAACTAGAAAGTTGAATGCAGATAGTCTCTAGGAGGCAGCTGCTATTCCTCCATGACAGCATATATAAAGGTAAAAGAGAGACTGCAAAGATAAAAACGCTAATGTGTAATATCGTCAGGAAATATTTGGCAATAGTAAACTCACAGGATTCCAACTGGAAACTTAAGCTCGCTCTTTCTCCGGAATTTCTCCAAATATATCGTCCAAGGCTCCACCACCTCAGAGGCTTAAAAGATTTAGGTAACCAGATTTTTTAAAAAAGTAGATCTTTATTGCCAATAAAAAAAACATCCAACGAGTTTGGTCCGATAAGGACTTCTTCCAAGTGCACAAGTTAAAAATCAATACATCTGTGGTGGTGGACATGATGCAACATGTACCGCAACGTTGCGCAGCAAGATGTGAACAGCTCCATTGAAATGCATTGGAGATGCTACATAGTGCCGATTTTGCCGCGATTTCACTGCAAAATCTGCGCGATAAATTGCACAGTGTGAACGGGGCCTTAGGGAACATGGCCTGTGTTCCCCAGCAGACTCACCGGCGGGAACGGTCGACTAGCCCGGAAGTCCAGCGGCCTACTGGTCATTTGCCCAGTACACCCGATGGCCAGTCTGTGCCTGCTCCAGTGTCTTTGAAATAAATGAAGAAATTTATAAAAACAAGTAAAAACATTGACACACACAAATTTCTGCAGGACAGGCCTGATAAGTCATTAGTCGAAGCCACCTATTAAATGGTAAAGAACTTTTACAAAAGTTTTCTATTCAAATTGTCACCGTCGGAAACAAAATATTGTATCAAAGCAAGGCCTTATGTATCCCCAAGGTCTTTGTGATTTTGCGACATTAATGGAAGAGTTGCTTGAAATATCGCGATTTCAGCCGCTGTACGCTTACACTGTTCGTTTGACTTTTTAGTCTGTGTACTCATGCGTTCACAAATGGGAACAACACAATATAAATCCATGACCTGTATAGACATCGTGTAACTTTTCATCTTTTATTGACATTTCCTCGGCGCCCTCCTTATTACAGAGTGGCTAAGCGCGGAAAGGGTAACGCCGGGCATAGCGCCTCTATTCACAACTCCACTGTTTACGCTGTTTTTCAAAATAAAAATGATTTAAGTGATAATAAAAATTAAAACGGAGAAGAAAAAAAACGAAAACACACCCACAAACCAACCACAAACAAAAAACAAAAACAACAAAACAAACTGGAAGATTGGAGAAACGTGTCGAGTCTGAGGAATGAGAACATCCATTATCTCCCAGATTCCCGATCTGAATAGGTCTCATTCGCGGGGCACAATAATTTCCCATCTCTCAGTCGTGAGTCAGTTTGAATGACAGGAGTGGCCTTGGGTGTGTGAATAATTCTTTGCTAAGCTGCAATTTGTTTAATAGGCGAGATGTAAGCAGCCATCCACAATAAAGCAGGTCACTCGTGCTCTGTGTTCGAGTATTCCGCTCGGTGTGCATGAAAGCATATCCTAAGGGTTAGTCACTTTCAAGGGTGTGTATTGTGCGCTAGGATTCCATCTCCGATCCAAGGATTTTGATGATTGTTACAAAAGGTTCCGTTCCTGTGATGGCGTTCTCAAGGGGTAGAGCTGACACGTTCGGATTATTGAAGGTGGTTTTCGGCAGGGCATACGCGGTCTAGGGCAAATCTCTCGTTTATAAAAACATGCATGTTCGTGCGTTCCAGGTATAAAAGTCGTCATTTCCATTAAATATTGTATTGAAGAGTGCTGCTCTCTTGTTTTTTTTTGGAACCCGTTTCCTTTAAATGATGGGAGTAAACAAACATCCAATGAGGACATTCTGAAATCGTGTCCCAAGACTCGAAAAAGGTATTTATGAAAACACGTTTTGCATTCCGTCCATTACTGTAGATTGAAGTTCAAAGGAACAAGGTCCGTGCGAGCCTTCCCTCATTAAGTCTTTCAATCCCGATTTGTGAATAGACACAAACTTCCCTTTTGTTTGACGTAAACAAAGGCGCAAGTAACAAAATACAATCTTTTATTCCGGCAAAAATATGTTTACACGAAAGCCTGAGTCTTCAAATGTGGACACGATGATGAATGCCAAGATATTCCAAAGTATTACTCATAGATCATGTGTAGAAAGGAGGATTTTACATTCCCATTTATTGTTTTGCAAATGTACGATAACGTAGAAGCTGGTACAGATTTTTGCATAAAAGAAATTCTATTACACAGGATGATTCATGCAGATCCAAACCCAAGGATTATGTTATAGATCGTAAAGGAAACGAATGAGCGTTTCAGTAAATGCACTTCCTCTTAGGTTGAGCACATCCCATCGCAAAAGGTGCTGTAATCGGCCAGTAGGTGGTAGCACAGCCATGACAACAGCACACTCGCAAGGATAGCACTCCCATGGAACAAAATAGCTTATTCTTTAAGAGCAAAGGGTTTACTTCCTGCAAGACTGTGTGGCCAATGTTCACTGTGACCACAAATTTTACTTTAGTTTTAGTCCTAATCTGAGTAAAACATGGTTTAGTTTTAGTCATATTTTATTAGTCTGACTTGTTTTAGTTTTTGTTTTAGTCAACTAAACCTAGAGTAGATTCATTCAACTAAAACTAAAGGGTTAAAGTGTATTCTGCATTATTTAAGCATTTCTCTAGAATTTCTGCACTCCGTTTATACTCCTGGAGTAACATCTTATCGGAATATAGAAAATTCAACATTTCTCTAACGCAAGATTAAAATGTTAGGGAGGGGCTACTTGGGAAGAGATCCAATCAGAACTAGTCAACTAAAATGTCAATTGAATTTCATCATGACAGGGTTTGTTTTTATCTAGGTTTAGTCACAAAAAAATGTAGTCAACCAAGTCTTTGGCAAAAATTATTAGTCAACGGAATTAACACTGGCTGCGGCATGCCACACATCACGCAAATCAATGGCGACAATCCAGAGGTTTTTCTTTGGGTTTTTTTGAGGACCAGGTCACTATAGAAGTATCTATAGAGACCCTTTTCTCAATCTCACCAGCCAGGACTTCTTTTTTGTGGGGCAATCTGAAGGAGCTAGTGCACCATAACAAACTGTGTGACGTTTTAGGGTTAAACATCAGGTATGAGATCCGAAACACTGATGATGCAATCGAGATTATCGAGAGGAGTTAGCCACAAAATGTAGCACCAGGTCATCACGTGCCTGTCAGAAAACTGCTTCCAGCTTGTGCATGACGGGATGTGCTCAACATAAAAGGGAGGTAGGTTTCCTGAAACTCACATTAAAAGGGACACTCTAGGCAACATGACCACCTAAGCTATTTTAGGTGGTCATGATGCCCGGAGTATGCCGCCCTCTGTCTCCCCTCCCTCCGCTCGGCAGTTCAGCTGAAAAAGCTGAAAACAGCTGAGAGAGGCAGAGGAGTTTACTCCGCCCTCCCAGCTGTCAGCAGAGCGGGAATCATATTTCCCGCTTCTGCCGACTTTTGCCGAGTAGGAGACGTCATCGCGCTTTCAGCGTGATGACGTCTCCAACTCGCCGCAGTAGCTGGCGGCAGCGGCTGAGGGTTAGTGTTGCGCGCATCCTCTTGCGCGCAACACTAATCCTCAGAGGGAGCCGGGAGGAAGCCTGCCGATTGGCTGGCTTATGTGAGAGGCGCGCATACGCGCTTCTCACGTAAACCAGAAATCAAGAAGGACGGGAGCGGAAGAGGAGGGAGGGGAGTATAAAAAAAAAAGACGCCGCTGGAAAGAAGTGGATTTTAGGGTAAGTATTACAGTTACAAAAAAATAAATAAAAACGAAAGATTTATTAAGGGAATAGGGATCAGTTAGGATAAAAAAAATGGGGGGGTGATTTTTTGAGTAGAGTGTTCATTTAAGATTTAACAAAAGTGTAACAAAGTTTTATACGAAGGACTGTTTAAAAAGTCCCTGGATTTAGCACCACAAAAAGCAGATGGGGAAATTTAAGAATTGAAGGTTAGCTTGACTGCTCTTTACTTTGCCCTTTTTCACATTTCCTTTCAGATTGAAAACACTACATGCCTGCAAGACAATGACACACAAGGTGTAAACGAATGCCCTATGGATATGCACATTATTTTGCTTTAATTGATGTCAAACACGCTAATACTTGTCTACTGGAGATTCCGCACCTCCAATTAAGCTTTAGACTAAACTATAATGTGAACTCCTCTTCCATCACACTTACTTAATGTGATGACCTCAGTATAGCATAATCTGGTAGAAGTCGTGGTGGTCAGCCACATTTACAATCTAACACATATTTGCCTGGAAAAGTCTCCTGGGAGTCTAATTAGTTTTTGTTTGTAACGGATCTAAAGTGTGGATTCCGGGAAAATAGAAAAGATGGCCGACGGATTTGAACATCATTCCGGGAAATGTGCATTGCAGGCCAGCATTTGTAAATGAAAAAAAGTATTTTAATCTAAAAAATATAAATAAAATTAATAAATGATATGGGTTACTTGCACTTTGTTCCCTAAATCCAGAGGTAGTTGTATCATGCAGTGTGCACTAGGGAGTGCTCTGTATGACCCACTGTAACCAACCCCAAAGTTGCAAGGAAGAAAAGGGACTGGGCACAAACACACTGCATTCAGGCATGGGTTGACGTTCCTGGAGGGATCAGCCAAATGACAAATGATTTAGGTAAACTAAAAAAATGGTCGGAGCTGTGGCAATTGAGTTTTAACGTGGATAAGTGCAAGATAATGCACCTGGGACGTAAAAACCCAAGGGCTGAATATAGAATATTTGATACAGTCCTAACCTCAACATCTGATGGTTGGGATTTAGGGGTTATTATTTCAGAGGATCTAAGGGTAAGTAGTCAATGTAATAGAGCAGCAGGAAATGCTGGCAGAATGCTTGGTTGTGTAGGGAGAGGTATTAGCAGTAGGAAAAGGGAAGTGCTCATGCCACTGTACAGAGCACTGGTGAGACCTCACTTGAAGTACTGTGTGCAGTACTGGAGACCGTATCTCCAGAAGGATATAGACATCTTAGAGAGAGTTCAGAGGAGGGCTACTAAAATGGTTACTAGGGCTACTAAAGGGAATCCACAAGGTAGAGGAAGGGAGTATATTTAAAAGGAAACAAAGTAGCAAAACATGAGGACATAGTCTTAGATTAGAGGGGCAAAAGTTTAAAAGTAACATCAGGAAGCATTATTTTACTGAGAGGGTGGTGGATACATGGAACAGTCTTCCAGTAGAAGTGGTAGAGGCCAAAACAGTAATTGAATTTAAGCAGGCATGGGATAGGCATAAGGCTATCCTAAACAAAAGATAAATCCAGGTAAAGTATCCATGTAATTGGGCAGACTAGAAGGGCCGAAAGGTTCTTATCTGTCGACATTTTCTATGTTTCTATGTTTCTAATTAACTAAACTGTGCAACATTTTGGCAAACTGACAGCCTTTCTATAGCTTCAGGCTTGGGGAAAGGCTGTCAGTCAGCTGGAATGTTGCACGGTTTAGTCAATAGAGATGCCTGAAAGCAGTGGATTTGTGCCCAGTCCCTTTAATTTTCCTTTGCATTATTTTTAATGTCATTAACATATGTACTTAAAATTAAATTAAGTGGTTATTCAAAGAGTCGAATTGGACACCAACCGACGAATTTCCCGTTACAAGTGCAATTCGGCTATTCAGAAAGCTGGCGAACCGCCAGTGAAACACGGTGATCTTCGGCAGAAGTGAAATCCCCCATAGAGAAGTAACAGTTAATCTAGTCAGAGAACGCCGAAAAGCCCAGATTTTTGGTGGTTTCGTCAGGTTTCAAAAGCAGAAAAAAAAAAAAAAAAAATACTAGAAGAGAATAAATGGTTGAATTGTTATTCATTAGGTCCTATAGATAATGATATTAATAATCATGAAAATAATAACGCATTTTAAGTTTTTTATTTACCCTGTTCGGTGGCTGGTAGGCTTTTTCCGGCAGTTTATCGAATGCGTTCGGGTGATTATTTGGCAGCGTTCGGTGGATTGATTTGGCGCACTTCGGGGACCCTGCGGTAAATGCTGACATCACGGCAGGCTCAGCGAATTGATCTCGCTAAAGAGCGCTGAATGAAAAAGCTGAAAATTTTGGTGCCGTTTGAATAACCCCTTTAAATGTTCATGAAAAGTGAAACTCGCATCTGGAAATAAAGTAAAATAATCCAAGGACAAAGCCATCACTGGGGTGGCTGTGGGAAGGAAGCCATGTGGAGTCAATGCTTCCAGGTGGAGCTCCGTCCTGAATCGTTACGACTGCTAAATATAAAGAGATTTGAATATTTTTACTCATTTCTGCTGCACTGCAGAGTGAATCTGCCAAATGCCTATCCCGGCGCCGCCACACTTCAGTTGTTCTTCCCTTTTCCTCAAGAGAAGAATCCAGTGGCCATCTTGGTGACTGGCATATAAGCACCACAGAGTGGACTCCGATTGACTTCCTCAGGTGTCTTCTGCTCGCTCTAGGAGGGACGTCCATCGGAAGGAAGAGATGATGGAGAGCACCTATTCCTCCATGTACTTGTGCAGTTCTGGGAATGGATTGGAGACAAGTGCCTTCTTGGGGCCTGCGGTGCAAGAGATCGAACCATAAATGATGCTCATGCCGAGTGGTCATAGACCCCTAATGTCTCCTTTGGAAACGGGTGGCCATGAAGGAAAATATTTCCCAGCTGTTAGAGACCAGATATTTGTAGAGAGGAGACACCCAAGAGATGTGTTCCAGTTTAGGTCGTCCAAGGTTAAGGCTCCGTCACTACATACGCTGGATTAACATGGTGCCTCTGTTAGATCGGAAGAGATGCTGCCACACATTGATACTATAGACCTGAAGCAGACTAATCGCAGGGCTGATGGACCATCATTCTGTGCCACCCCATTTCTCTTCTCCTGACAATAAACCCTTTTGAAGACCGTCCTGTGTGCGCTATTGCACGGATGCCACATTATGGTTTCAATGGAGCATCAAATGAAGCTCTTCTTTTCCTGCAGACAGGAATACTCCCTGAAGGAGTCACGAAAAGGGTTATTCATTTTCGAGCTCAAGTGGGAAAATCGAACGATTAAGCTCATTTTGAAGAGAATTTTGAGGTCTTTACTGCCCATGATAAACAGGGGGTTTTGACACCGGACATCATGGACCCAGGTTAAAAAAAAGACTAAAACCCGATGTTGCCTTTGTATTTTCTGTACTTTTTCTGCACATATTTTCCACTTTTCCCCCTTTATGCTTTCCAGAGATCCATTATTGTGGAACATTTTTTTTTTTAAACTTATCCTTTTAATTGGTGTTCATTATGCGCTTCCTTATTTAAAAATAAAATATATATTGAATCGCCAGTGTATCACTATATTTATTTTATTTTTTAACCAAGTTAAAAAAAGAAAAAAAAAGAAAAAACTTGGATAACGTTGCCAGATTTTGAGGCCGTTTGAACTCCATTAAATTTGTTATTCTGAATTTTCCCCAGCATAAAATCCCTTATAGAGCAAGTGTATCTACCAGCAAGAAGGAAAAAAAAGACAAGTGTAAACGGACTGAATTCAACTCACTAAGGACCGATAGACTGTTAACGCGCGCGTTGGAGTAGGTTTGTTTTCCCGTGCCATTGTTGGAGAAAGGGTCAGGCAATGCTTTGCCTCATCACGAGATCCAAAAGCGCGTTGGAGTAATAAGAAGCAAATACTCTGTTTATTCTGAAAGACTTCTTTATTGGCCAGAGTCTGGGTTTGATGACATTCCTGGTAAACGCCCGGTTATCGCTTGGTGCTGCCAGGACAGCATGACTTCCATCTCCGCAACATTTTGGTATGAAGTGCCCCCCCTTCTATACACTTTCGACACATTAGAAGTAAGAGATTCTGTCATGTCCGTCATTAATCATTTTTTGACCCAGTACATTATCACCAAGACATTAGACACAAGCTTTCTCCCTGCTGCAGGGCTGTCAAACTCACAGAACCCCCTATGGATGCCTACAATTCCCAGTTCAGAAACATCTGGAGGGGGGGGGCGCGTTTGACTTCGAGGTTCTTAAAAAATGTACACATTTCAGCATCTCCAATCACTAAAACCGGGGCTCAGACGAGCGCACTATGTGCTCGCGTACGGACGTGCCTCCCGGCGTCTGTCGCAGCCGTTCCTCCCGCTCAGCAAAACGGTCGTCTGACTCCAGCCTAAAGGACCACTCAGAGCTTCCTTTTTTTGTCCTTCAATAATTGGACAGATGCGGCTGACATCCTCAGCCCATTTAGCGCTTTTGGATGGGAGCTGCGCGCATGCACAGATATGATCCAACGACTGCCTCTCTGAGAATGAGCACTACAGCAATCAGTTTCGGAGGAGGACATTGGCATGCTCTCTGCGTGCCAATGTCATTTGTGACCGATCTGGTGAACGGCAGCCTGGAAATGCAAAAAGCCATTAAAATGCAAAAATGACATTAGGTGGGGCTCCACCCAGATCGGTGCAGTGGAGGGAGAGGGTGTCACTCAGATCCTGGCCACTTATAAATTTAAAGCAGCCAGGATGAGTAGAGTGTTCCTTTTAGAGGAGGAGTCAGGAGATACTTGACTCCTAATCTCATGGGGGATTCCAGGGGAGCACTTCTTTATGTGCCAATGGTTCAAGGCGCCTGGAGTGGAGTCAAGAGAGGACTTTGGTTTCTCTCAAATGGCATAATTTACAGAAATGAATGCAAGAGACCAGCAACATGGGTTCCTATCGTACCCCCAAACTGTGCATATACAGAAAATTGAGCAAATAGTAAGTACAAAAACACCTTGCATGAAATTCCGTTACAAAACCGGCATGAGTGGCAAGAGCCCAGAATGTGGTGGACACATGGCAAAGTAGGCAAGATACGGTTGCAGTTCTGGAGATTTACACAGTTCAAAAGGTTAGCACAAGCGAGGGGCATGAGTACAGGAGACTCTAGGGCAGGAGCATGAAGAACAAATCATAAATGGGTTGGAACACACCTGAGGCTGGGTACATGACACATTGATACATGATGGCAACACAGGAACACTGTATGGCTTGGAAGTCAGGGGGTACAGGCAGACTGGCCTCCAGCTACACCATAAAGTAGAATGAAAAAGAACCGGTACATTGGGGCAACACCCTTAAATAGTATCTTAACATTGAGTCAGACAACACCTGTAGCTTAGTATAGGTAGAGCAACACCAAGGCCAGACCTAGAGCATGCAGGGCTCACAGGGGGTCAAGTCCATCCAGGTCTTTTAATAGGTCAGTCATGGCCTGGTCTTGAGGGCCTGGGTTGGACCATTGCACAGCGAGCATGACAATGTAATAATTCTTAAGAAGAGGGCACCTTACAAGGAAGTAAAAAGGGATGGAGAGCAGCAGGGACTTCCCAACATTTTGACAGCATCTATGGCCTTTGACAAGCTAATGTCTTTGCTTGACTAATGATATGACTCTAGGAAGTCCGAGGGCCCATCCTCATTTATTGCTAGTGATGCAATACTCTTGGAGCCACAGATGATCTTGAGTATTGGGTTCTCAGGTGTGCGCCGGCAAGATGAGCACATCCAACTCAAAATGCTTGACACTAAAAGCATTTCTGAATTCTGCAACCCATGGGATAACAAATAGTTGGATTAGAGGTTTCATGGCAGGAGTAGGTGGCAAGGCACATGATTCAGAGTGCCAGCAAGAGACAGAATGGGACATGTTGGGCAGTGCCATAAGGGACATACTGAGAAGCTCAACAGGATTCTCCATATGTCCCAGCTCCCAGAGCATCCCTCCCTAGCACCGAGGAACACACGGCAGCGCCAGGATCAACCCGGAATGGAGGAAAAGTGGCAGGAAAGTGAGGTTTAATGGTGACCAAAAGGCTCTGAAAACGTCTGGATTTTGGAATTCTGGATTGCAGGTGCCCAAAAGGTAATAATTTAAATTCTCAGACGCAAATAGGGGTTAATCTACATCATCACTGTGTGCCCACTTGAGGCATTGCTCCTACTTTTGACCTTTTAGGTTTATGTTCTAATTCACGTTTTGGTGGGGGGGGGGGCGCTTTCTGCTTTGGTTTTAAGAAAAAAAAAAAAACACAAAATGAAAATTAAAAAAATTTGGGACTATTTATAGGTTAGAAGTAGCACATGTAACGTGTACATACCCTAAAATATATATACTTTACCCACCTATGGCTGCCAAACGAAGCCAAGTTACCTGGGCCTTTGGGTAGACTAGAATGCAGATTGGTGAAAAGGTGTTTGAGTTGTTTGTTGTTGCTTTTTTTTTTGTAACATTTCTTAAAGAACGAGACGTACGTACATGAATACCAAACTGATACAGCACATTGATCTACGCCGGTTTACAACGTGTTATGCATTTCTTATTCTATGTACATCTACCAACTGTCAAGACTTTTGTGGTATTTTCCATCTTGAGACGTATGTTACATGCGTGCACTGCGGATTGTATTTGGACAGGTGCGTTGATTAAACCTCAAGAAGATGCAGGTGGAACATTGATTTGTATGAAATGAAATATATCGTATCATAAAGAAAAATCCGTCTGGACGTATACACATGCCTCTGATGGTTCGGATCTATTCTGCTGGATGATCACAGTGTTGTTGCAGGTAGTAGTTCGGCTGACGCAGTGAATAATGTGACAGCCCAGTGGTTCCAATCACTGTAACACTTGATGGAACACACGGATGGCAAAGGAACACGCAAGGCGAGATATGTAAGAGTTACAAATTTCTAATAAATTACATGACAAGAATAAGATAGATAATACCTTTCCCTCAAGAACACCAGGGAAGCTGCGGAAATTGAGCTATTGTTAGAATATTGGTCCATCAACAAGCAGACAGGAAGAAAGAAATATTCACATGCAAAGAAATAAGTCAACATACTACTTGTGTTTTACATTTCATCTCGATTGACATCAGTGTGACTGGAGTTATACACTGTCAACATAGAAAAAAACAATATAAACATTATAAATAAACATTGACAAGATGTGGTGCTGCTGGAAAAACTACAACGGGCGCACACACACACACACACACACTCGCACTTTACCATGTTCGAATTAAGTGCCCATCTAAGCCCATCTTTATATTAAGGTTTCTTCTTTAGTTTGTAAAGAGTTTTGTTGCAATATTATAGTTCAACTCACTACCAATTAATACCACCGGGCCGCAATCTCCGAGTTGTACTTGTCCATGAATGAAACGTTGGCAACATCGGTAGTGTGAGCCGACGTTATACAATTATCTGAGCTGATGCTGCTGTCTAGTGAAACTTATTTCTTACTTCGATTGCAGACAGTCACAAGATCTGCACTGTTAGATACCGCACTATGGTCACCCGGCAGCATCGTCCTCGCTGCTCGCTGGCCGGGCGCCAAGTGAAGAGGGGCGGCTGGGCAGTCACGTGAGATGCCGGGGGGGGGGGGTGGAGCCAGGCGTGATGATGCGGACCCACAGAGTTTAAAACCATGGGCAATGAATTCATACATTGCCCTATCGTGGTTTAACATCCCTTAGAGCTGCTCCTGTTGATATTGATATTTTCTTGGTATACTGACCCCTGGCAACGGCTTACGATATTCTCTGGCGTACTAACCCCTGGCAACAGGCTTACGATATTCTCTGGCGTACGGACCCCTGGCAACGGCTTACGAGATTCTCTGGCATTTCTGGTTTGGCTATATGTTCTCACGCTTTGCTTCTTCAGTGTCATTCTAGGGAGAGATATATATATATATATATACACACACACACACACCGACCATTATAAGGATCGGAGGGACAGGATAGGTGCTGCGTACAAGGATCATATTCTCCTACTGGTGGGGATTCGTAACATTACAATAGGGCCATTGATCCTGTAGACCTATCAGCTCAATTAGCCAAGATCTCTTCAAGGCAAGAGGAACAGGATCATAGAATGGATCAAATCACTCAGGCCTTGCATGCTCTGTTAAACCAGCCGGGTAGAGCACCGCCTTCGCCGTCTCTGCCAGTTCCTGAGGCTACTGTATCCGCTGCCGTTTTGCCGCCTAATCACCATGTACATATGACAGCACCGATGCGCTTTGATGGTACCCCTAGTGATTGTCGAGGGTTTTTGATTTCAGGTGGGGATTCATTTTGACCTCAATGTGTCCGTCTGATAAATCTAAGGTGGGGTTTCTTATTAACCATCTCTCTGATAAAGCTCTGGAGTGGGCTACACCTTTATGGGAGAATAAGAAACCGATTGTATAGGACTAGGAGATGTTTGTGTCAGAACTACGCCATACATTTAATCCCACTCGTAGATGTCAGATGGCAGGTAGGGCGCTCTTCCGATTCAGGCAAGGCAACAGGAAGGTGTCCGATTATTCCATTGAATTTAAAACACTTGCTTCTGAGGTTACTTGGACCAACGAAGCTCTCGTCTTGGCCTTCACAGAGGGCCTGTCTGACTATCTCATGCACGAACTCACACCAATGAAATTACCTGAAGTGTTGGAAGAGTTAATTGATTTTTGTATTGCCCTGGATGACCAGATCCGCGACAGACAGGGTCCCAGAGAAAGAGTTCGCCGGGTACTACCAACTGTTCCCAACATTGCTCCTCCTATTCCCGTGCCACCCGCAGCCGAACCCCATCCTCCTGAACCCATGCAAATAGGTAATACCGGTATAACCCAGGAGGAGAGAGAGTATCGCAGAAGAGAGGGGTTATGCTTTTACTGTGCTGGCAGGGGGCATTTCCGGAATCAATGTACCAGGAGACCTAGAGGCTTAAAGGGTTTTGGGAAATGAGACAGCACTGCAGTTCTGTGTCTTACCACAAGGGTTCTTCATCATGAACAAATCACTTTCCAGGTTATTGAATCACCGTCGTGTCCCGTGGTGTTCGGTTTCCCCTGGTTGGTGCAACACAATCCATCCCTTGATTGGGAACACGGTGATATTAAGGCATGGAATTCTCGTTGGGTGCAGTGTTTGCAGACTGTCACCACTATAGGGAGCCTTAATTTGGCAACCGCTCCTCCTTTATCCACAGAGGTACCTGAGTGGTACCAGGATCTGAGGGAGGTTTTTGAAAAAAGAAATTGTGACGTATTACCTCCTCATAGACCATATAACTGTGCTATCAATTTGCTTCCTGGTACCATGCCACCCAGAGGTCATGTCTATCCTCTGTCCCAAAGAGAGAATGAGATTATGGAGGAGTACATAAAGGAGAATCTGGCTAAGGGCTTTATATGGCGTTCTTCCTCCCTGGCCGGGGCAGGCTTCTTCTTTGTATACAAAAAAGAGGGAGACCTACGGCCTTGTATTGACTACCGGGGCTTGAATCGCATCACCATTCGAAATGTATATCCTATACCACTCATTTCTGAACTGTTTGACAGGTTACAAGGTGCCAAAGTGTACTCCAAGTTGGATCTCAGGGGTGCATACAACTTGGTCAGGGTTAAGGAACATCATGAGTGGAAGACTGCCTTTAATACCCGCAGTGGGCACTACGAGTATCTAGTGATGCCTTTTGGGCTATGTAATGCCCCGGCAGTATTTCAGGACCTCATAAATGATGTACTCCGAGACTTCTTGCAGATTTTTGTTATTGTTTATTTAGATGACATTTTGATTTATTCACCTGATATCGAAACCCATCATGAACAGGTTTGGTCTGTGCTAAAAAGATTGTTAGACAATGGCTTGTATTGCAAACTTGAAAAATGTATGTTTGATTTAAAGAAGGTACATTTCCTGGGTTACGCGATTACCCCTGAAGGTTTTCAAATGGATACAACTAAACGGTCTTCTATCTTGGATTGGCCATTACCTCAAGGCTTGAAAGCCATAGGTTCTTAGGTTTTACCAATTATTACAGACTGTTCATAAAAATGTCTCTGCCCTGGTGGCTCTATTAACTGCCATGACCAAAAAAGTATACAAAACCAGAAATGGTCCCCATGTGCAAGACAAGCTTTTCAAACACTGAAAACTGCATTTACGAGGGGGCGTGGCCGGCCGCATGGGGAATCAGACGTGCTTTCTAGGAGCTCCGCTGAAACCCACTGATATCGGGGGTTTCTACCCGGATTTCCCGTGAATTATTTGAGGATATCACCCCTGCTGAGCTGGCCATCGAGTGGCAGACTTCGGAGCTCGTTTTGGCCCCCTCTCCGGAGTCTGGAGGAGCTTGGATGAGTTTAAGGCCTCTGAGTAAGCCCTGCAGTCGGCCATCTTGAGGCCTGTACCCCAGCATTTCGTCTGCCTGCTCCAGGAGTGGTCCCCTTACCCGGGTGTACAACTGCGGTGGTTGGAGAGGATGGAGGACCCTCGCCTACTGACTGCTGCGGAGGTCCCCATAGCAGAGGAGGGAGAGGGGGAGTTCCGGGGGCAGCTGGGGCTCCCACCCCCCGTCAGAACCCTGGGAGCCATGTTGGAGCGCCTCGAGGAGCTTGTGGAGCTGATGCCTGGGGACGATGAGACTCCGCTCACGCGCGGTGCGTGGCGGCAAATGATGGACATGCTGTGGGGTGATCGGAGGCCGGAGGCCTTTGCTGGAGGAGAGGCAGTGGAGGGCTTGCTGGAGATCCGCGTGGAGGTCCCTGCAGAGGTTAATGCCGGTGAGATCGAGAGGGTGCCCGATCTGTTGCGCAGACCCCCGTTCCCAGTGAAGACACTGGAGGAGCATGAGGTCGCTGAGATGCCTGCGTGTCGGGACCTAGCCGAGATGGTGATTATGCTACCGGAGGCTGCGGCTCCCTCTGTGAGGCCTGTGCTGGGGGTGCTGCTCGGGGCCTGAGTTTGGGTGCTGTTGAGGGCCGGTGCTTACCTTGGCCCTGGGCCGTTCCCGGTGCGGCAGACGGGGGGACCTGGTCGCTGGATGTTTCGGGCGCTGCAGGCGATGGAGGAAGGCATGGAGATGCTTATACCCCACGTTCCTGCTGGACACAGGATGAAGGGAACTTCCTACCGATCCGCTGTTGAATAATGGTTTACGACCTTGGCACCCCTGCATGGCCTGCTGCGATTTTCTCCCCCTTCGCTTATTTACCGATGACTTTTTGTTTATTTTTCTGTTTACCCTGATTTTTGCTGAATAAAAGCAGATTCTTCTTTTTACTGCACGATATCCACAGACTTTTGCTGTCCCCCCATTCCCCCCCCCCTCGCTGAGACATACACAGCTGAATTTTTATTTTTGCTGGACTATATTTGCAGACTTTTGTGATCCCTTCCCCAAATTTTATTTTTCCCTTATCCCCTCCCCCTGCTGAGACGTACTATGTGTTCTGATCTGTGTTCCCACCCTTTTAATTTTTTGTTTCCCCTCCTTTTTATGTACTCCTGAATGATTTTATGGTCCTGCTTGCTGATTCTGTGGGTTTAATGTTGTTCGTCTGTTGGAGCACTGGGACTTTTTATCCCCCTCCCCCTTTTTTTTTTTTTGGTGGGACATTGGGAAGTAGCCTGGGCGAGCCACTAGGGTGGCTACCTAGGCTCTGTACACCCTTTTGGCCCCAGGTCTCCCGGCCACGTGGCCCCTTCCATGGCCCTCGGTTCCCCTTTAGGTTGCCGAGGCGAGCCAGGAATGCCACAATATGTTTGGCAGTCCCTCATTACCCCTTTTTTTTTTTTTCCTGGTGCCCCCTCAGCGAACTCCATTGCTCTCTCTTGTTTTTGCTGGATCGACCCTTTTGACGAGTTTCTGCACCCTACCCTGTTTTTGTATCCCCCTTACCCCAATTTTTGTTCTTCTGTAGTTTCCTCTGAGATCCCCCCTTATGTTTTCTGTGCCTTCTTTGAGAGTATCTTCTTAGGCCCTGTGAGGCCGTTTGGCTGGTCGGTCTGTGACCCTATGTTTATCGTAAAATAAAAATTTGAAATATAAAAAAAGAAAACTGCATTTACTTCTGCTCCGGTTCTGAGACATCCAGACCCTTGTTTACCATTCCAGTTAGAGGTCGATGCTTCGGAGATAGGAATAGGAGCTATTCTATCTCAAAGAGAAGCACCAGATAAGCAGTCACATCCCTATGGGTTCTTTTCTCGTAAAAGGTCTCCAGCTGAAATGAACTATGATATAGGGAATCGAGAACTGTTGGCGGTTGTGTCCACCTTGTCCGAATGGAGACACCTTCTTGAGGGGTCATCCATACCCATCGTGATAATCAGATCATAAAAATCTTACGTATATAGGGGATGCGAAAAGATTAAATGCCAACCAAGCCAGGTGGTCTGGCCTGGTTCAAAGAATATCAGGGCAGAGGCCTTGTCCCGTCAATTCGACCCCTATGAGAAACATATACAGGATAACAATCCCATCGTCCCTAAGGAGTGTATGGTTTCGGCTACCACTGTCACTGTCTCTTCTCCTCTGATCGAGAGTCTTCAGGCAGCCCAGAAACTTGCTCCTGAGGACAAACCTCCAGATAAGCTCTTTGTACCTGAAAACCAAAGAGAACTTGTTGAGATTGCATCATGACACCAAACGGTCTGGTCATATGGGTGTCTAAAACAGTGTCCAATCTCAAAAGGCAGTTTTGGTGGCCTGTCTTATGTCAGGACGTAAAACAGTTTGTTTCTGATGTATGTGCTAGAAACAAAAGTCAAAGGAACTTACCAGTGGGATTGCTGCAACCCTTACCCATTCCTGCTAGACCCTGGTCTCACATTTCAGTGGACTTCATAGTCGATCTACCCACATCCAAGGGGAACACGGTGACCCTCACCATTATTGGCTGCTTTTCTAGAATGGCTCACTTCGTTCCTCTCCAAGTTACCCTCTGCCTCGGATTTGGTGCCCGTCTTCATCAACAATGTTGTGAAACTTCATGGTATACCTGTTGAAATTGTGTCAGATAGGAGGTACACAATTTGTGTCCCAGTTTTGGAGGGGTTTTTGTAACAGTATGGGGTGAATTTGGCTTTTTCATCCGCTTATCACCCACAAACAAATGGGGCATCCGAAAGAGCAAATCAAGGGCTTGAACAATATCTCCGTTGCTTCAGATCTCAGCAGCAAAACTCCTGGTCCGATTATTTGCCATGGGCTGAATATGCTAGAAACAATTGTGACAATGAAACGACCGGTCATTCTACTTTCATTACTATATATGGCTTCCTTCCCCCGACGCTTCCATCTCACTTTCCCACCTCCAATTTACCCGCTTTAGAGAAGTACTTACATACACTTCAGCAGACTTGGGAATAAATCAAAGAGTTATCTGAACGGAACGGAAAGCCGACAAAAATAGACGTATGTCACCTGTTTATCAAGTAGGGGGATCAGGTTTAGTTGTCCACCCATCATATCAGGTTGCAGGTACCCACGATGAAATTGGCACCACGCTTCATAGGCCCTTACAGGGTCCTGCGTCGAATCAACCCTGTATCATACGAATTGGCTTTGCCCCAGCCCTTCGCATCCATAATGTGTTTCACGTGAGTCTATCGAAACCTTTGTTATGTAACCGCTTTAACAGAGTCGCTGTCCCTCCTCCACCTGTTGAAGTTGAAGGTGAGGAGAAATATATAATCAAAGCCGTGTTGGCTTCCAGGCTTTGTAGGGGTTTGCTTCAATATGTTTGATTGGAAAGGTTATGGGCCTGAGTATCGTTCCTGGCTGCCTGCTTGTGATGTCCATGCTCCTCGGTTGGTTCGGGCATTTCACAGGGCTCATCCTCAGGTGCCGGGTGGTTGTTCGGTGACCTCCCGTAGAGAGGGGGGGGGGGGAGTACTGTTACATACCGCGCTATGGTCACCTGGCAGCATCGTCCTCACTGCTCGCTGGCCAGGCGCCAAGTGAAGAGGGGAGGCCGGGCAGTCAAGTGAGACGCTGAGTTTAAAACCATGGGCAATCCATTCATACATTGCCCTATCGTGGTTTAACATCCCTTAGAGCTGCTCCTGTTGATACTGATATTTACTTGGTATACTGACCCCGGGCAATGGCTTACGATATTCTCTGGCATACTGACTCCTGGCAACGGCTTACGATATTCTCTGGCATTTCTGGTTTGGCTAAATGTTCTCACGCTTGGCTTCTTCAGTATCATTCTAGGGAGATATATACATACATACACACACCAACCATTATAAGGATCGGAGGGAAAGGATAGGTGCTGCGTACAAGGATCATATTCTCCTCCTGGTAGGGATTCGTAACATGTACCCTGTCCGGCAAGAGATCCATTGTATTCTTAACCCTTTCACTACCAAAGTCAACTAAATTTTTCATTATAATCTATTGAAAAGCCGTCATTGGATTGTAAGCTCCTATGAGCAGGGCCCTCTACACCTCTTGTTTCTATCATATGTTCGTTTATCTCGTTCCCTTTGATTATTGTAAAGCGCTGCGGAAACTGTTGGCGCTATATAAATGATGACAATAATAATTAGCATAACAAAATGTCATCTGCATGTAATTTTAAAGCAGGATTATTTTACATAAACAAAATGCTTTGTTCTGTCTCTCTCCAGGCATCCTGTATTACTGTGAAACAAGCTGCAAGTATCTGCTCCAGACCTTTCTGTAACAAAAGCTCAACGAATGTTGCTGCTACATTACAGCAGTAATGGAGAGCAGGGCGAGCTGTGGGGTCAGTCTCTGCTGTACAGAGATAAGATTCAGGGGTTATAATGAGTGTAAATCCATGTACAGTACAGATACAAGGTGTTACTGTAATTTCCATACACAGGCATTATGCAGCACAGATACAAGGTGTTACTGTAATAGCCATACACAAGGTGTTGCTGTAATTGCCATACACAGGCATTATGCAGCACATACAGATACAAGGTGTTACTGTAATTGCCATACACAGGCATTATGTAGCACATACAGATACAAGGTGTTACTGTAATAGCCATACACAGCCATTATGCAGCACATACAGATACAAGGTGTTACTGTAATTGCCATACACAGGCATTATGCAGCACATACAGATATTGCATTGCTAATAATCTCATTATGATCACTACAAATCCCCATAAGCAGGATATCTCACCATTTTATTATCTGTCTGTAGCACATTTACTGCATCTTACACAACGGACATTTCTTCCTGTACGTTGATACTGCAGACACTGTGTGACATTGTGTGAGATAAGGGACCTCTTCTAGAGTCTAGAACCCTTCAACCCAGCAATATTTCTGTAATGGATATACGAATACATGAAAAAATTAAAATTGAGTCAAGTAAGTATCTCAGAACAACAAATCGCTTTGCAAAACTTTTATTTTACACAACGTTTATGTGTTAACTGCACATCCCATGTTTCAAATAAACATTAGGATAAAATATTTTTCAACAAAAAGCATTTGGCAGCTTCTGATGATTACAGATATGTTTGAGATCGAAGGTTAGAAGGCAAACAAGCACACGGTGTTCCTTCGGCAGTTTAGAACCTGGTCACAAAATAAATGTCTGAGCGTCCTATTCAATAAACGGGGATAACCCAGAAGACTGAAAAATAAAACCAGACACTAAAGATGTACAAGGATGGACTCTCCTAAATGATAACAAAAATAAATGTAAATGTTACTTTAAATGTAAAGGTCCGAGAGTCGATCATTGTAGATCCTTCTGGATCTTTGTGTTTGGTTTATCATCTGAGATCTCAGAATGACTAATGAATACATGTTGTAAGGAGAACGGATTCTGACCCAAACCCACCCAGTCAACAGACGGAGCTCCTTGCAGAGTGAAAACAAAACTGGAAAATGTATCACAGAAAACACCCTGTGTACCTAGGATTCGAGGTACAGGGCGACTTTAACATAGGAGAGGGCAGGGAAACAATAGAAACACATCAGGCTGATACCTCTCAAAAAAAACATCTGTAGATCCATATACCCAAGCCAAAGTGACTACTGACACAGCTCCCCACACTGTAATCTATCTATATCTATCTACACACGCACACTTAATATACTGTATGTTTAGGGAATTATAAGGGTAAGCAAAGTGAGATTTCGGATAACAATGCCGTTATGCTGTATGGTAATCCAGATTGTAGAGGAGTTTAGATAAATTATGGCATAATCTTTAAAAACCTCATGACAGGGGGGGGGATATTATGGCAGCAACTACATGCACCATAAGTACATGCACATCACTATAGAAAGTTTATTAATACTTTGAGGCATATGTTAGTTTAGCAATGGGGTGTCCAGAATGAACTCAGCATGGCGGCCACATAGAGAATATAGGATGTTCATGAGCGTTGAGAAGTCCTAGGGGAGGAAAGTACATATTTTGAAGGAACATGAGCTGGTGCAAACTTTTTCCTTGTTCCTCTATTTTTTCTGGAGACATGGTGACTTTTTGAATGTTATTTTAGATTACTGAATCTTTAACCTCTTAAAGGACAAACGACAAAGTTTACATCACAATTGCACAATAACCCCTTAAGGACCAAGGACGTAACGTTTACGTCATAAATGCAATGACTTTAAAGACCATTAGTCCTTAACTTTAAGGAGTTAAGGGGTTAATCAATACATAGATAAATATCTTCGGTTCTGTTCCAAGGTTGTCGTTCTGCTTAGCGTTCAAGACATAAAAAAAAAATTAAGCTAAAAACGCCTGCCTTTAACATCCTGTTCCAACCTTCCCGTTAAGGCTGACATCAGACGGCCGAACTATGTGCACCCGTACTGACGCCAGAGGGCGCTTGCAGTTAGTGAGCTCTCACAGCTACCAGCCGTCCTTGGCCAACGGCAGGAGAGGGTTGCTGCAAGTTCCAAGTCAGCTCAAGACAGATATTGACCCCCTCCTAGTGGCACCCTAGGCAACTGCCTATATGGCCTAATGGACGCATCGGCCCTGTGGATAAGGTTTCAAGAAATTATTTTAAATCGCTTAACTTGGAATACGGCCCAAAGTCAGTGTGAATGGTCATCATCATGGGCGCTGTGGTTCTACAATGGCCAACAAGACCTGGCCACATTGGGTGAATTGAATGATGAATTAAAAAGGTCTGTTCACAGTTTGAAGAATAGCTCCATTATTTCAAGCCAAGAATAAACATTTTCGGCCTTTTTGCTTATTATGGAGCTTTTCCACCAGTATCAGCATAACGAGCTGACGGAGTGCGCGTGCGAGCGATTCCTTACGACATGACTGGCAGCAGAGGGTAATATTATGCACAAAGTGGAATTACAAGATACATTGATTTGATTTAACCATGAAAACACGGCGTCGGCGTGGCATTTAACATACTCAAAAAGGTAGTAAACTTCATTTCGAACAGGCTGCTCTGCGGCGCGCATCAGATCTCAGTGCGGCGCATAGGAGACGTGCAAAAGACGTTTGAGTGTAGAAAAGGAAAATATGCAGTAGGAACTCAGGGCAGTAATAAATAAGATTAGATGACAGACCAGGAGATCACCGGAGCATGAAATGGCCTGCTGGCCAGCTCGCAGGTACAAAATTTCCAGTGCTTCCCCATCTCTATACTGATTTCTTAGAGGTTATCCCCTTATCGCTTAACACCCCCCACCACACACTTCATTCTAGCTTTCTTGTTTTTCATATGTTCCCACTTTTTCAATTACATTTGTTTTTCTTTTGTTATCATTTTACTCCATTTCTTCATTCCTGTGAACCACAAAAAGACAGAAGATAACTGGAGGCTCGATAAACAGCTGTAGGCCGGGCCGGTGCTAGACTGTTTTGCGCCCTAGGCAAGACCAGCTACTTGCACCCCTCCCCCCCAAAAAAGTTGTTAACTGTTGAAATGCAGGGGAGAGGGGGGGGGGGACACACTGTGCGCACGGGCGGGGGGGGGGGGGGCGACACACTGTGCCTAGGGACCGCACATGGACGTTCAGTGCCCATCTTACCCCTCCGCTAGGTCAGGCCCAGGATCAGTCTGTACTTTTCTTTCTTCTGGTGGCTTCTTTAGAGCCGAAACAGGGTAATGTTTTACTTGGGATTAAAATTTTGTCCCAGGAGTGGGTCCATGTGACTTTTGGACTTTCCATGTATCATTGCCCTGGTGCAGCAGAGAAATATATAGATTATACCCCAGAGGTGTGTTTCGTTCCAAATCAAAATTCGGATGAAATCTACCGATTCGTAATTTGGAATTGCTTCCGAAATACTAATCGGTTCCATCCGAAAATGGAACCGGCACCACATCGCTGTACATCGGCCGTGGTGCTGAATCTATTGTATTCAGCACCACAGGTAATGGATTGCGTCATGCTGCCGTTCGAAGGCAGTGAAATTCCCCATAGACAAGTAATGGTTAATCTATTCAGAGAACACGGAACAGCAGAGAAATGCCCTAATGTTCAGTGGTTTCATTCGGCAGGTTTAATCAAGCGTATCCTATAGGTTTCAATGTAAAAAAATATTCCTGTTTTTATTAAATGTTTATTCAACTTTTATTCTTTTCACTTGCAGCAAAAATAATATTTTTTAAGCATTTTTCGGTGAAATTTTTGGATTCCTAATTACTTCATAACAACGAGGCTTTTTTTCTTTGACGAATGCAGTGGTTTTTTTTTTTGCTTTTCTTCAGTCTGGTTGCATTCGACTGGTGTCATCCTTGGTGCCGAAACTTATTAAAAAAAACACTGCGTCCGGCAAAGAAAAAAAAAGCCTAGTTTTAAAACAATTAGGAATCCAAAAACTTTTTTTGCTGCAAGTGAAAATAAACAGTTTAACCACTTAGCTGCTAAGGACGCGCTCAGTGCGTCTTGCCAAGTGCACCTCCTGGACCCCGGCGGGGACATTAGACATCGGACAGCCTGCCCTTCCAAACGGTGGCTGACATTAACCCCTGGGGAGCTGGAACACGATTTGGCACCGAAAATTGCCGTATCGTGATCCTCTCCCGGAGTTAGGCGACATCTTGGATGTCGGCCAAGCCTCTGGGAACTCCACCTGAGGACTGGTGTCATTGTGCATAGCACAATGACGCCAGTGCTGGAGTCAACCCCTAGCTGCCAGCAATGGTGGAGATAGGGGGTTCATTGGAACCCCCTATCTCCCGATCCGTGGCAGCTAGGGGTTAATGTTTGATATTGTTGGATCGGCCAGAGCATGGCCTTTCCAATGATACCAAACATGACCATATAAAAAGTTTAAAAAAAAATTAAATAAAAATTATATATATATATATTTTAAAAAAAATAAAACAAGTTTTTTTGTTGTGTTAATGCAGCAATATTGTTCCCATTTCAATTATAATGTGAACAATGATGCTGCACTAGCGATTTTTGTTTGAGGTGCGTTTGTTAAAAAAATCGTGTAATTTCCCCCCCAAAAAAATAAATGTAACGAGACCCCATTTCTAATTTTTTTAACAAGCGCACCCCATACAAAATATAACTGCAATTGCTCGCATGTTTAAATGTGAAAAAAACACTTTACATATTGTAAAATATTGAAAATTCTAATTTTATTGCATTTTTTGCTATAATATACAGACAGGACATGACGTATTCATATAATAATGACATATTATGAATCTCCCGAAAAGAACGATATATAATATGTCTGGGTAATATACTAAAATAAGCCTTCAAAACACGTTTAAACATGATGAGCGAAACAGGTAAAAATGAGCTCAGCACAGAGGCGTGAAATGCCTCAGCAGCTAAAGGGTTAATAAATATTAATTAACGGGGAATATTTTTTACATTGAAACCTATGGGAGTTGCCAGTTTAAACCTTCATCCGTTTCGCATTACATAATCAGAAAGACGAATCAATGTAACAATGTAAAAAACTCATTTTTTCATTGTGCACATGTCGAATACAAAAACACACACACTAAAAAAGGTATCCGGCGCCGACATCGGTTTATAAAAGTCAATCACAGATCTATGTGCTCTATTCAGCATCTTGTTATATTTGTTAAACTGACTTTGAAGGCGCAAAACTATGACAGTTTCTGCGCTTTCCTCTGCCGCGCACAAAGGAATGCGTAAAAAATAAAAATCTGCCATTCTTGTCCCCTCCCATTACGCCCGGACAACGGGACCCTTTAAAATAAAGGGTTGTCAACTAATCTCTCGAGAATGTGCTGCCTTCGCTCCTGAAACGGAGGATTTTAATTGGAACTCGTAGGTGTACAGTTCACCATTTGATGTTTTGGAAAGGTGAAGCTATTCTAAAGATACGGCCAAGCAGCCCTTTGTTAATGACATTTAGAAAAATAAAAAATTTAACAAAAAAAAAAAAAAAAGACACATTTCCTATTACAGCTTTTTAGAAACGTCCAGGCGGTTATTTAACTCGATTTCTGTTTAGTGTTTTTTTTTTGTTGTTATTGTTGGGCGTTTTTTTTTTTTTCTTCTCCATTTTTTTTGTTGTTCGGGGCGTTTTCCCAATCAAGTTATTTTCATGAAACTGCAGGGTCTTCTTATAAAATGACCTATGACTAGCATGGGTGTCTGAAAAAAAAATGTCCTGACCTTTATGCTGAAGTATCTAGAGCACAAACATGTAAACAAAAATGACATTTTGCCTTCTATTTTCAGTTGCTTATTTATAGAAGAAAATGTGCGAATTCTTGTACATTGTGGTGCCTTGGAAAGGAGCGTTGAATGTGGACCAACAATACAATACAGTGAAGGGTGTTCTAATAAGATACGTGCAAGCTGTTGGTTATAATATGCTTTATTAGCAAACAAAAGGTATTTTTTTAATTGGAAACAAAGAAAAAAAGAAAAAAAGCTTGCAAACTCCCATCATGTAGAAAACAAGACCCATTCTGCCTTCGATTCGAGGAAGGACGGTTGCAAGTGTTAATCACAGGTGGATCCCCCCCCCCCCATGAGCTGCAATCCCATTGTAGGAGATACAGGGGACCTTTAGGCTGCTGGGGTCAGACCAGCGCACTTTTAACGTGCGTTCTGGCGCACATAATTACGGCCGCACTAGCAGCAGATGACGGGCAATGACGGCCAATATACGATGTACGGCCGCACAAAAGTCCGGCCGTGCAACGCAAGTGGAATTTTAATGCATTTTTCTGAGAACGCTGAACCGCTAGTACTGACGTACTGAGTGCGCAGCTGCGGCATAGCGGCGTGTTTGCGTGATTAGGAGATGTCAGATGCTGCTAATGTCCAGCCTACATAACGTCCAGACGCAAAAAGTGTTTTATTGACGATCCGTACAAAATCACGCCCGAAAATGCGCGTCGTCTGACCGTTTTTGCGCATTCCGTGAAAAAATACGTCAATGCGTTCGGACGCACTTCTTCACGTTCGCGGGGAAAAATGCTTTCGTCTGAACCTAGCCTTAGATGTTTAAACCCCAGTATCCAGTTCCATACATCCTGCACAGTCACGTTAGGCGACATTGGAAAAGCCAGAGTCTGATCAGGTCCTTATTGTGTTTATTTGATGTTGCTGATATCGAACATGTGTTTTGGTTTTCTCTTGTATGTTTAGTAAAAGAAAATATTTTCCTCTATATGTGTCACTGGGTGCATCCATTGTGTGATATTTTATGCTATAAACTGCCCCCCCCCGGATCTTTCCATCACTTGCTCCTCACTGTGTGGCTTTGGCCATAGAATGGAGTGAATGGGTCAGTCACATCATTGTATTGTGTGGGATGTATTCAAAGGACATCACCAGGGGGGTAGATTAGAAGTAATTTAAGATCCCTGTCTAATCTCATTCAGCTGCCAGCTCTTATCTTGAGTAGCATGGAGAACGCAATACACCTCGTACATGGTCTGAAGCAATCTCTAGGTGTGTGGTGCGTATCAGTGTGTGCTCGGGGGCCAGATTTATAACTAGGCATGTGCCTGCCACAAGGAATGCCTGTGCAAACTGTAAAGATTTTTTTTTTAAACAATTATTTAGACCACTGTATCTATGGAGCCCTAAAGGCTACAGCAGTGTTTCCCAAACCTGTCCGTCCTCGGGACCCTCAAACAGGCCAGATTTTGCAGATCACCGTGGTGAAATGCAGACTGAATCCTGCAATCACTGAGCAGCACATCAGATCACCTGTGCTGTGCTTCAGATGTCAGGCAAACCTGGTGAGGCGGAGGGTCCGGAGGACAGGGTTGGGAAACACTGGGCTAGAGGGACAGGAGGTGTCATTGGAAAGGCCAGATTATGGAATTCCCAGTGATACCAAATATAACCAGGTTAGCTTTATGTGTTTTTTTTTTTTTTTTTTTTTAAAAATGCAGCTTTTTTTATGTTCAATATTTATATTTAATTTTTTTTTATGAAATATGTACTAACCCCCCCCCCCCAAAAAAAAACACATATTTATATGAAATGAGGTAAATCAGGACCGTTTATGAAATTTGTACTGAATATCACACACACACACTGTGGTGGTTCACCAGTTTCTACGCAGGTTGATTGAAAAAGCCCTTTACCCCTGCTTATGGGTTTAACAATTCCCAGCTGCCCGCTAATGGATACTGCCCGGCTCTATGCAGCATGCCAAAGTTCTCCACGGGCGTGTGTGTCATTCTTGCACCGAGAGCGGGCACCTAAAGAACTGAGGAAAGAAAGAAAAAAGAAGACTTTTGATTTATTGTTGAGCCAGTACTGATCATTCTATTTTTTTATTATTATTGTGAGCCAAAAGAAGCTGAAACCTGGAGAAGTTTATGTTGCTAAAATAAACACTCCAAAAGTGCAAAGTGGTCTCTGCAGTGGCTATAATCAGGATTAGATATCCAATTTTTATTTTTTTTACACACCATATGTCATACGAACAAATCTTAAACATATTTTAAAAATTGAAATTAAAACAAAATTAACGACCTATATCCCCACTTTCTCCCTATACATATAAATAAAAGTCAAACTCCCCTTTTCTGATTGATGTATATACTTTAAATACTCTTTTTGGCACTGACACTTTCTCTGACACTTTGTATGCAGTGAGGACAAAGAATCAGAGCAACATTAAGAATAAATGTTTACTATGCATTCTGGGCACATCAATCCCTGTGAGAGGTTGCCACAGCAATTGCCCGCTTGGATTATGGTTCTTCATTAAGTACCTGACATGTTAAGCAGTCGGCGGGAGCAAGAAACAAAACAAGCCTTCAAAAAATAAATTAGGAATCAAAAATTTCTTCTAGAAATACATAAAGATGTTAACAAAATTAAAAAGATGGTTTGCTGAAATGTATAAGTATACACTGGTGAAAATAGATAGATTCTATTTTTTTAGGTCAGGTCCAGAAATATTGGGACATCGACACAATTCTTATATCTTTGGCTCTATATACCACCACAATGGAGTTGGAATGAAACAAACACAATGTGCTTTAACTGCAGACTGTCAGCTTTAATTTGAGGGTATGTACATCCAACTCAGGTGAACGGTGTAGGACCTACAGCAGTTTGCAGATGTGCCTCTCACTTGTTAAGGGACCAAAGGTAATGGGACGATTGGCTTCTCAGCTATTCCATGGCCAGGTGTGTGATATTCCCTCATTACCCCAATTACAATGTGCAGATAACAGGCCCAGAGTTCATTTCGAGTGTGCTATTTGCATTTGGCATCTGTTGCTGTCAACTCTCAAGATGAGATCCAAAGAGCTGTCACTATCAGTGAAGCAAGCCATCATAAGGCTGAAGAAACAAAACAAACCCATCAGAGAGATAGCAAGAACATTAGGTGTGGCCAAAACAACTGTTTGGAACATTCTCAAAAAGAAGGAACGCACCGGTGGGCTCAGCAACACCAAAAGACCCAAGGAGACCACGGAAAACAACTGGTGGATGACCGAAGAATTCTTTCCCTGGTGAAGAAAACACCCTTCACAAGAGTTGGCCAGATCAAGATCACTCTCCAGGAGGTAGGTGTATGTGTGTCAAAGTCAACAATCAAGAGAAGACTTCACCAGAGTGAATACAGAGGGTTCACCACAAGATGTAAAACATTGGTGAGTCTCAAAAACAGGAAGGCCAGATTAGAGTTTGCCAAACAACACCTAACAAAGCCTTCACAGTTCTGGAACAAGATCCTATGGACAGATGAGACCAAGATCAACTTGTACCAGAGTGATGGGAAGAGAAGAGTATGGAGAAGGAAAGGAACTGCTCATGATCCTAAGCATACCACCTCATCAGTGAAGCATGGTGGTGGTAGTGTCATGGCGTGGGCATGTATGGCTGCCAATGGAACTGGTTCTCCTCTTGTATTTATTGATGATGTGACGCTGACAAAAGCAGCAGGATGAATTCTGAAGTGTTTCGGGCAATATTATCTACTCACATTCAGCCAAATGCTGCAGAACTCATTGGACGGCGCTTCACAGTGCAGATGGACAATGACCCAAAGCATACTGCAAAAGCAACCAAAGAGTTTCTGAAGGGACAGAAGTGGAATGTTATGCAATGGCCAAGTCAATCACCTGACCTGAATCCCATTGAGCATGCATTTCACTTGCTGAAGACAAAACTGAAGGGAAAATGCCCCAAGAACAAGCAGGAACTGAAGACAGTTGCAGTAGAGGCCTGGCAGAGCATCACCAGGGATGAAAGCCAGCGTCTGGTGAGGTCTATGCGTTCCAGACTTCAGGCTGTGATTGACTGCAAAGGATTTGCAACCAAGTATTAAGAAGGGAAAGTTTGATTTATGATTATTATTCTGTCCCATTACTTTTGGTCCCTTAACAAGTGGGAGGCACATCTGCAAACTGCTGTAAGTCCTACACCGTTCACCTGAGTTGGATGTACATACCCTCAAATTAAAGCTGACAGTCTGCAGTTAAAGCACATTGTGTTTGTTTCATTCCAACTCCATTGTGGTGGTGTATAGAGCCAAAGATGTTAGAATTGTGTCGAGGTCCAGAAATATTGGGACATGACTGTATATACACACACACAAAAAAAATCTCGGTGCGCACGAAGACTGTCATATACGAATAGATTTATTCCATATGTATATATATATTTTTTAAAAATTAATAAATAATATTGTTTTACATTGAATCTTATGGGATTCAGCCGTTTAAACCTGTTGAACGGAACTCTTCGAAAATCTGGTAATTTCACTAACACTTCAGCGCTCTGAATAGATAAACCATTACTTCTCTTTGGGACAATTTTACTGACGCCGAAGATTGACGAATTTTGCTTATTTTACTTGTATTTTGCTTCAGTTTGCCAGTATTTGGGGAATTGACAGTTTAGTGCAGTGGTTCCCAACCCTAGTCCTCAAGTCCCCCTAACAGGCCACATTTTAAAGGTTTACTTTGGGGGAAAAGTAGACTGAATCCTGCAATATAATCACATGTGCTGTGCTTCACATATCCTGCAAACCTGGCCTGTTAGGGGGACCTGAGGACCAGGGTTGGGAACCACTGGTTTAGTGAATAGATGAACTGCCACGAAAATGCACCATACAGTGAAATTCACAGTTTAGGACGGGGTCAGACAAGTGCACCATGTGCGCCGATACCGATGTTCCGTCGTTCTTCACAGTGTTGTGACGCTTCGACAGGGGTGGTTAATCACACGCGCTACAAGATGACGTGCTTAAAGCCTACCCGTCAAAACGCTAGACGAGAATTCGACGTGGCTGCAAAGCACGATCCTCCATTGGAGGATCGAGCCTTGCAGCACTCAGCGCACTAACCGCACTCAGTGAGGTGGACAGATGGGCATCAGAGTGGAAGGAACATCCACTCTCACGAACACTCGTTTGACCCCGGCCTTAGCAGCAAGTTTGACCCTTACTGAATAACCTCTAATAGTGAGCTGCACATATTTATATTACCATATTTTTCGCTCCATAAGATGCACTTTTTCCCCCCAAAAAAAGTGGGGGGGAAAATGTGTGCGCCTTATGGACCGAATACTGCAGAAGTGCACGTTGCAGTGGCGTCGCAAGGTGGGGCCCACACCAGGTGACCGCCCTTAGGGTGACACCGTCACCCTAAGGGCGGGTGTCTCACCTTGCAACGCAGTGTTCGGCTCCCTGCGAGCGTCCAAAGCTATGGAGCTTCGGCGCTCGCCTGGGGGAACCACGTCACCAGCCGAGTTCTCGCGCGATCGCAGCTGGTCCCGTGGCTCCCCCGGCGAGTGCCCAAGCTCCATGCCGCCAGACGCTCAGAGGGAGCCGAACACGCGGTGGCGGCAGGAGGTGAGCTGGGGCCTGGGGGTAGTATATCCATGAGAGCAGCTGGGGCAGTATATCAATGAGAGGAGCTGGGGCAGTATATCCATGAGAGCAGCTGGGGCAGTATATCCATGAGAGGAGCTGAGGCATTATATCCATGAGAGGAGCTGAGGCAGTATATCCATGAGAGGAGCTGGGGCAGTGTATCCATGAGAGCAGCTGGGGCAGTATATCCATGAGAGCTGCTGGGGCAATATATCCATGAGAGGAGCTGAGGCATTATATCCATGAGAGGAGCTGAGGCATTATATCCATGAGAGGAGCTGAGGCATTATATCCATGAGAGGAGCTGAGGCATTATATCCATGAGAGGAGCTGAGGCATTATATCCATGAGAGGAGCTTGGGCAGTATATCCATGAGAGGAGCTGGGGCATTATATCCATGAGAGGAGCTGGGGCATTATATCCATGAGAGGAGCTGGGGCATTATATCCATGAGAGGAGCTGGGGCATTATATCCATGAGAGGAGCTTGGGCAGTATATCCATGAGAGGAGCTGGGGCAGTGTATCCATGAGAGCAGCTGGGGCAGTATATCCATGAGAGCTGCTGGGGCAATATATCCATGAGAGGAGCTGGGGCAGTATATCCATGAGAGCTGCTGGGGCAATATATCCATGAGAGGAGCTGGGGCATTATATCCATGAGAGGAGCTGGGGCATTATATCCATGAGAGGAGCTTGGGCAGTATATCCATGAGAGGAGCTGGGGCAGTGTATCCATGAGAGCAGCTGGGGCAGTATATCCATGAGAGCTGCTGGGGCAATATATCCATGAGAGGAGCTGGGGCATTATATCCATGAGAGGAGCTGGGGCATTATATCCATGAGAGGAGCTGGGGCATTATATCCATGAGAGGAGCTGGGGCAGTATATCCATGAGAGGAGCTGGGGCAGTATATCCATGACAGCAGCTGGGGCAGTATATCCATGAGAGCTGCTGGGGCAAATCCATGAGAGGAGCTGGGGCAGTATCCATTAGAGGAGCTGGGGCATTATATCCATGAGAGGAGCTGGGGCAGTATCCATTAGAGGAGCTGGGGCAATATCCATGAGAGGAGCTGGGGCAGTATATGCATGAGAGAGCTGGGGCAGTATATCCATGACAGCAGCTGGGGCAGTATATCCATGAGAGCTGCTGGGGCAAATCCATGAGAGGAGCTGGGGCAGTATCCATTAGAGGAGCTGGGGCATTATATCCATGAGAGGAGCGGGCAGTATCCATTAGAGGAGCTGGGGCAATATCCATGAGAGGAGCTGGGGCAGTATATGCAGAGGAGCTGGGGCAGTATATCCATGAGAGGAGCTGGGGCAGTATATCCATGAGAGGAGCTGGGGCATATCCATGAGAGGAGCTGGGGCATTATATCCATGAGAGGAGCTGGGGCATTATATCCATGAGAGGAGCTGGGGCATTATATCCATGAGAGGAGCTGGGGCATTATATCCATGAGAGGAGCTGGGGCATTATATCCATGAGAGGAGCTGGGGCATTATATCCATGAGAGGAGCTGGGGCATTATATCCATGAGAGGAGCTGGGGCAGTATATCCATGAGAGGAGCTGAGGCATTATATCCATGAGAGGAGCTGGGGCATTATATCCATGAGAGGAGCTGGGGCATATATATCCATGAGAGGAGCTGGGGCTATATCCATGAGAGGAGCTGGGGCATTATATCCATGAGAGGAGCTGGGGCAGTATATCCATGAGAGGAGCTGGGGCAGTATATCCATGAGAGCATATCCATTATTACACTATTTGATTCAGAATATTTTTTTCCTGTTTTCCTCCTCTAAAAACTATCTTATGGTCAGGTGCGTCTTAGTGTAAAATACGGTATATAACAGCAATAAAGTAAATTCACCAACGTGTAATTTTTAGTAGTAAATAGGTTTCTTGTTACTCAGAGAAAATATATGCATTCCATATGGGTAGTTATTTTCTACAATTAATTGGTATAAATGTCATAAATTCATGCAGGTGTACAAGAAGCAATGAAATGGCGTGATTACTCATCTATTACACAACATGACTGTGATTGCTGATGATCAAATGCCAATTTATACAAAACATCCTACAGCAACCTCTATTCCCAACAGGATCTCCCGGCTTCCCAGAATCACACAACACTATTAACCCTCAGAGATATATATATATAAATATAGCAGAAAGCTGACATATGCAGTAAGTGAAGATGGGGAGGGGAGAAGATAAAAATATTTAGAAAAAAATTGTTTATCAGTATTATTTGCAGAATATGGAATCGTTTCAGATGGGGATTTGGTTATGGATGAAAAAACTAGATAGTTGCACAGCCAAAAAAAAAAAAAAAAAAAAAAAAAATTGTTCCAGATCATGCCGCTCCATTTTATTTTCCCCTTGGTTTCGAGTCGTTTGATAGAGGTTACTGCGATTCGTATTTTTGGACCGATCGAAAATTTGGATGGCCAGTTTTCATGTCCATTCGTTATCGGAATGTGAAACGGATTAATTTCGGATAAAATTTTTTTTTTTTAAAAATAGATAAAAAAACTTTTTGCTGCAAGTGAAAAGAATAAACTGTTGAATAATAAAAACGGGAATCTTTTGTTACTTTGAAAGCTATAGGATTTGCCGGATTAGGCTGGAGTCAGACGAACGCAGTCCGAACGTGCGTTTAGCCGCTCTTTATTACGGCTGTGGCAGCAGAAAATGACGTCCAACGCAGGCCCACACATGAAGTACGGCCACGCAACGCAAGCGGCAAATGAACGCATTTTTGCAAGAACGTCGAACCGCTAGTACTGACGTACAGAGTGAGCTGCCACCGCATAGCGGCGTGTGTGCGTGATTAGGAGACGTCAGACGCTGCTCATGTCAACATCATGTCCAGATGCCCAAAGTTTCCTGGTTTGGATCCATATGAAATCATGGCCGAAATTGCGCATCGTATGACCGCTATCGCGTCTTCCGTGAAAAAACGCATTTGGACGCATCGACTCACTTTTTGACGGTAGACGTGAAAAATGCGTTCGTTTGACCCTAGCCCTAAATTTGTCGAAAGAACCACCGAAGATCAGGGTTAGACGCTAGGTTTGGAAATTCTAACCCTAATTTCTAACTCTACGTCTAAGGCTGGGGTCAGACCAGTGCATTTTTAACGCGCGTTCTGGCGCACTTAATCACGGCCGCACTAGCAGCAAATGACGGGCAATGACGGCCAATATACGATGTACGGTCACACGAAAGTCCGGCCGCGCAACGCAAGTGGAAAATTAACACATTAACACGAGAACGCAGAACCGCTAGTACTGACGTACAGAGTGCGCTGCGCCCGCTAACGGTGTGTGTGAGTGATTTGGAGACGTCAGACCCTGCTCGTGTCCGGCCAACATAACGTCCAGACGCAAAAAGTTTCCTGGTTTGGATTCGTAAAACATCACGCACGAAAATGCGCATCGTATGACCGTTTTCGCATATTCCGTGAAAAAAATACATTAATGCGTTCGGACGCACTTTTTTACGTTCGCGTGTAAAAATGCTTTCGTTTGACCCTAGCCTTACCCTGATATTCGGTGGTTCGTTCGACAGGTATAAAATCGGGCGAATCCTATAGGCTTCAATGTAAAGTTAAAAAAATAAAATAAAAAAATAAAAAGGCCCGTCTTTATTCGTGTCGGATCATTTCATTTGTTATTTTTGTTTTGGGTCATTTTCATTCTGTATCGGATCATTTCCGTTATGTTACCGCGATTCGTAATTTCGGACAGACGATTTACGTGTTTCCAGAGCATGTTTGAATGCAGAGGGAAAAAGTCCAGAGGAGAGGTTGAAAAGGAATCAAAGCAGGGATGAGGACTGGTAGGACAGATCGTATAAGGTGCGAGGGGACGGGGTCAAGCAGACAGGAGAACATGAGAACTGTTGTGACATCCTCCTCCGAGACCAGAGAAAAGGAAGACATCGTAGAAGAAGGGGCAGGGAGCGATGGAGTGAATAATGGAGGAGGGTAGTGAAGAAATTTCTAGTCTAAGTTTGGTAATCTTATCGGTGAACTAGTCAGCAAAGTTGACAGCTGTGAGGTCTGTGGAAGGTTGAGTGGAAGTGGAGCAATTAGATTGGAATCATGAGAAAAGGATGAGAAATAAGATAATAATCACGTCCAGCAAACATATCCTCTCTACGCTTTATTCCTGAAGATCCAAATGAAGGCGGAGAGAAAAAAACTACGAGTGAATCGATGGATGATCTCTGCATACAGTCATTAATGTGTATAAAATTTATATTGTCAGAGCACAGGAGGTTACAGAAAAACAAGTCCACCTTGACTTATAGTAATTATTCTACAAGAGTTATTTCACATGAGACATTACTGTAGCAGATACCAAGTAGGTCTAGGAGACCATCTTTGAAGAAACATGGGAAACGGATGCACCAAGTCACAGAGAAACCAACAAGAGCCGGGCACTCAGTCTACATACATGGCAGGTTTGTTGGAAGGAACGATCAACATGTCAGCTCTACATGAGCCTCTCACAAGCTAGGGTTCAGAAAAGCTCATGTAGGAGCTGAAACATTGACCATTCTTTCCAATAAAACTCGGTTTTTAGAGCGAGTGCCCAGTCTTTGTCTGCGGGAGACATTGACCCTTGATCTTGGAAATTTGGCCACAAACACATCAATACTCCATACAAATACACCCCTGAATTCATGCACATCATGACATTCCAGACTTTTTTCATTCACACTCTTAGTAAATCACTGATGCAGATGATGCCTGTCTTTGCCAATGTGCGGCAGACGCTTTTTTTTTAATGACGTTTTGAATAAATCGAAACGTCCAACCAAGTAAATGAAGGTGTAATTTTTGGCATTGCTTCGATTAGTCGCGTTGCCATTTTGGGATTGTTTTTGTTCCCCCCCCCCCCAGAGCTCTAGTTCGCCGTTACTGCAGTGATAATTATAAAGTGATGCGTTCTTAAGTGGCTTTATGAATTATCTTTCTCCGTGACCTTCCTTTCTTTTAACGCACTCTATTCCACGTCTGTTGTGTTAGGGCTTCCATTATGCCGCTCCGCAGACACAGAGACGCACCGATGTTGCTGCCAAGTGGCAAAGTGTTCTTGGAAAGATGTTTGCGTTGACGGCAATTATAATGTACATCGTGTTAGACCGCACGGAGAAGTGGTATTCTCCCATCAGAAAGAATTGGTAGGTGAAGGGAGCATGATATGCTATTTATTTAATGACAATCTAAAAACTAATATAACAATAACATATCCCAAGGCACAATACGCAATAAATGTCATTTGCATTTAGACTTTACTCTGGCTCCCCCTCGTGGTCAATATTGATCAGTGAAAAGCAGTTCTC
The DNA here is from genome assembly GCA_009667805.1 of Leptobrachium leishanense. Classification (NCBI taxonomy): domain Eukaryota; kingdom Metazoa; phylum Chordata; class Amphibia; order Anura; family Megophryidae; genus Leptobrachium; species Leptobrachium leishanense. Next base: position 4,603,627 of record CM019073.1, read on the forward strand.
ACTTTTGTTTTTTTTGTTTGTACATCTCATAAAAAAAAAAAAAAAAAAAGAAGATTTTAACACTTCATCTGACAAGCAAAAATTCTATTTAATAATAATTTTTTTTATTTAATAGGCGCCACATATTCCGTAGCGCTGTACAGTGTGTAAGAGAAAATACATTTCTAAAACACACAATACAGGATATGGGTCAAAATATTGACCAATCATGAGGCAAAAGCGAACAAAGAAAAAAATTAAGAAAAAATAAAAAAGTGATTTTACTAGGAATTAAGATCTCAAATATACATGAATGCAATCTAATGGAATTGACATTTAAACTGTAAATAGAAGGGGGATAATAATAAAACTAAAATAAAAATATAAAATAATTTTTTTTACTTGTATCAACATAAAAAAAAAAATTAAGTCACATTATTTATTATTTTTTAAATAAGTAATAACACTGTAAAGGATTGACGGTGTATCGGGCCGAGCCACAGACCTTCCCCATTATCTTTCTGCACCAGGCCCCCTTTTTCCCCCCCCACGCCTTCGCGGCTTTGTGTGTTTGCGTGACGGCTAAGAACATCTCCCAGAATTAAATTTATAAACGATGGTGAATTCGGGACCAGAGTAGAGCTAATCAAATTGGATTAGTTAGTTTCAGACTTCAGTGCTTTTTGTTTGGTCTAGATTATCAGAATCTTTATTAGATAAGCTTGAATTGGCAACATTTGTAGGTGCTGCAAGCGACTACGTGATATCCATCTGTAAGGCTCGCTCGGCTCCCTGCGGCTGCGAGGAGGGAAATGCCAAACTCAGCGCGCTCAACCCGGGGTAATTGTCTTTCACTGCGTTACTCTTAAGCAATAACTCTAAATAAACAGGTCATTATCATATTCCTGAGTAGGGCAAAAAAAAAAAAAAGGAAAAACACAAATTGATGGGCTTTAAATGCCGTGAGTTCTAAATGTCATTAACATCTGGTCTGGAGGAGCGGCACGTCCCTTGCAAACCTCTTCTTTAGCAATAAAAAGCCATTTGGACGCGTGCGTTGCACTTAACTCGTCGGGGTCTTGTTGGGATGTGTGCTTTTAAAATTGGACACAATACAATTTGTTTTACTGTTGCACTGAATTATTATTATTTTGCCTCGAATTGTGATATAATGATTTTACAGGCATCAAAACCACATGTTAGTTTAAAGAGTTGTTGCCCAACGTGGACAGTTTCTCATCCTTGGCTCTACAGAAGAGAACAGGCCATACTGTAGGTTGTGTCCGAATGTCTAAACAATACATACGCAATGAAATGTTGTTTAACCCTTTCACTACTGAGCCATTTCACACCTCTGTGCTGAGCTCATTTTTACGCTTTCGCTTATGTTTAAACGCGATTTGAAGTCACATTTTATTATACAATCCAGACATAAAATATATCGTTCTTTCCGGCAGATTCATAACATATCATTATTATATGTATACGTCATGTCCTGTCTGAATATTATAACAAAAAAATGCAATAAAAATTAAATTTTCAATCATCTACATTGTGTAAAGTGTTTTTTTTTTGGGGTTTTTTTCACATTTTATAATGCGAGCCCTTGTGGTTATATTTTCTATGGGGTGCACTTGTTAAAAAAAAAATTTAGAGACAGGGGTTACATTTTGTTTGGGGAAAATTATCAGGGTTATCCAAAGAGATCTGAATTGCTTGAGAAAGGTAACCGAACACTGAAAATCAGCGTTCGGTTACCTTTCTTGGCCATTCGGCTATCCAGAGAGCAGGCAATACGCCAAATCCTAGCGAATTGCCTGAACATACGGTGCCTGTTCGAGGGCAGTGAAATCCCCATAAAAAGCACTGCTTCGGCTATTCAGAGAACACAAACCAGCAGTGAAAGGTTCCCGAAATGCCCTGCCATTCGGCGGTTTAATTCGGCAAATTTATTCAGGAGAATCAGATAGGCTTCAATGTTAAAAATATTTCCGTTTTAATTCAATATCTAATAAACCGTTCATTATAAAATTATGCAGTAAAGAGTCTCTTTAAGCATTTTTCTGAAATTATTATTTATTTATTTTTCTTCAGTTTACTTATTTTTTTTGTAACAGCCCTCTTTATTTCAGGTAGCGTTTCAACAGTGCCCTTTGCCTTGAATTTGCAAATGATGCCTCCTATGGTCTCTCTTGGTATGTTTAACATCTTTGCAATCTTCTTATCACCTCTTCTCTTGTCTTCCTGGACCATTCTCTTGACTTCACCATGTTTGTAACCACACCAGTAAATGTCTAGAAGGAGCTGAGTATCACAGTCATTTTAAAGCTGCCTAATTGGTGCTTATTATGCTTTATTGCTGCTCCGTGACATCCACAGGTGTTTTCAATACCTGATTGAAAACACTTGAATGAACCTCTGTTCTTCAGAGTGGTAGTCTTTAAGGGGTTGAATAATTGTGTCAATGAAGAATTCACAAAAGAAACATTTACTACTGTATTACAAAACCAATTGATGTCATTTTAGTTGCATATGATTCTTTAAAAAGTCCTTGTAGGATTTCATTCTGAATACAATTACAAATGTACACTAAATTCCCTAAAACCCTTTACAGCATTTGGGGTTGAATAATTTTGAACACAACTGTACGTCCTGTGTCCTGTCGCATGGTGGGCCACCAGAACTGTCTGGAGATACTGGTAAGAGTCTTAGTAATACCAGGATGACCTGCTGGTTTAGAATCATGAAACATTGAGTAATTCTTGTCTTTCCTTTTCAGGCACAAACACCATACAGTTGTGTTCAAAATTATTCAACCCCCAATGCTGTAAAGGGTTTTAGGGAATTTAGTGTACATTTGTAATTGTATTCAGAATGAAATCCTACAAGGACTTTTTAAAGAACCATATGCAACTAAAATGACATCAATTGGTTTTGTAATACAGTAGTAAATGTTTCTTTTGTGAATTCTTCATTGACACAATTATTCAACCCCTTAAAGACTACCACTCTGAAGAACAGAGGTTCATTCAAGTGTTTTCAATCAGGTATTGAAAACACCTGTGGATGTCACGGAGCAGCAATAAAGCATAATAAGCACCAATTAGGCAGCTTTAAAATGACTGTGATACTCAGCTCCTTCTAGACATTTACTGGTGTGGTTACAAACATGGTGAAGTCAAGAGAATGGTCCAGGAAGACAAGAGAAGAGGTGATTACTCTTCACAGGAAGGGCAATGACTATAAGAAGATTGCAAAGATGTTAAACATACCAAGAGAGACCATAGGAAGCATCATTCGCAAATTCAAGGCAAAGGGCACTGTTGAAACGCTACCTGGTTGTGGCAGAAAGAAGATGCTGACTTCGACTGCTGTGCGCTACCTGAAACGTAGAGTGGAGAAAAGTCCCCGTGTGACTGCTGAGGAACTGAGAAAAGATTTGTCAGATGTGGGTACTGAAGTTTCAGACAATACGGCGCACACTGCGTAATGAAGGCCTCCATGCCAGAACTCCCAGGTGCACCCCCTTGCTGTCTCCAAAGAATAAGAAGAGTCGACTGCAGTATGCCAAAAGTCATGTGGACAAACCACAGAAGTTTTGGGATAGTGTTCTGTGGACTGATGAAACAAAATTAGAACTGTTTGGGCCCATGGATCAACGCTATGTTTGGAGGAGGAAGAACAAGGCCTATGAAGAAAAGAACACCTTGCCTACTGTGAAGCATGGCGGGGGGGGGGGGTCAATCATGCTTTGGGGCTGTTTTGCTTCTGCAGGTACAGGGAAGCTTCAGCGTTTGCAAGGTACCATGAATTCTCTTCAGTACCAGGAGATATTGGATGACAATGTGATGCAGTCCGTCACAAACCTGAGGCTTGGGAGACGTTGGACCTTTCAACAGGACAATGATCCCAAGCATACCTCCAAGTCCACTAGAGCATGGTTGCAGATTAAAGGCTGGAACATTTTGGAGTGGCCATCGCAGTCACCAGACTTAAAGAAAGCAGTTGCAGTGCGCAAGCCTAAGAATGACTGTACTGGAGGCTTTTGCCCATGGCGAATGGGCAAAGATACCCGTAGATCGCTGCAAGACACTTGTGTCAAGCTATGCTTCACGTTTAAAAGCTGTTAGTACAACATTCTTTTACAGTTATAAGATTGAATGTCACTTAGGGGTTGAATAAAACTGATAATGATGTGAGCACAGAAAAGACATTAGTGGTTATTTCATTATAAATGTTATGTTATGTTATGTTATATTTGTCTGACCTACATGTGCCTCTTTGATTTAATTGTAAGCAAGATGACTGAATGATCAAAATCAATGTCAAACTGGCCAAAACACTCAATTTCAGTGGGGGTTGAATAATTTTGAACACAACTGTATCTGGAGGCTTGTTAGGTGGAGCCCCAATTTGAGCTGCTTCGAGACGTTCCTGGAAAGGCGAGGAAACTGACAAGACCGTGGAAGCCACAATACGTTCAGGAGGAACTATAGGATTGTGGTCTTGTGTATTTGATTCATACGGGTCATATTGACGAGATAAGGCATCAGCCTTTACATTGCGGTCACCTGGTCTGTAAGTCAATACAAAATTAAACCGAGACAGTAGTAATGACCACCTGGCCTGTCTCGAGTTCAAACGTTTAGCATCCCCGATGTATGTAAGGTTCTTATGATCAGTAATAATCAACAAAGGGTCAAGAGTACCCTCCAACAAATGTCTCCACTCTGACAGGGCAGACACAATAGCAAGCAATTCTCTGTTACCGATATCATAATTGCGTTCTGCTGGTGATAATTTTCTTGAAAAGAACCCACAAGGATGTAGAGGCTTCCCTGGAGACTCTCTTTGAGAGAGGACAGCCCCAATGCCTATCTCGGAAGCATCAACCTCAAGGACAAATGGAATTCTGGGATCAGGATGCCATAACACGGGAGTGGAAGTGAAAGCCTGCTTAAGAGCTTCGAATGCCTGTTTGGATTCTGAAGACCAGACCTTTACGTGTCATATTAATAATAGGAGAGGCTACAGTGGAATAATTCTTGATAAATCTCCTATAATAGTTGGAAAACCCCAGAAACCTCTGTATGGCTTTGAGGCCTTGAGGGAGAGGCCATTCTGAGATGGCCGTGAGTTTGGAAGGATCCATCTCAAAACCTTCTGGAGTGATAATGTACCCAAGAAATTTTACAGTGGTAATGTCGAATAAACACTTCTCCAGTTTGCAATAAAGACCGTTGTCTAGTAATTTTGCTAATACCTGTCTGACATGTTCATGGTGGGTTTTCAGATCGGGAGAGTAAATCAGTATATCGTCTAGGTATACTATAACAAAGGATTGCAAAAAAAAAATCGGAGCACATCAGTAATAAAATCTTGGAATACAGCTGGAGCATTACAAAGACCGAAAGGCATGACCAGATATTCATAATGCCCACTCCTGGTGTTAAATGCTGTTTTCCACTCATGCCCTTCTTTTATACGTTTCAGGTTGTAAGCCCCTCTTAAATCGAGTTTTGTGTATACTGCTAATCCCCTTAAACTGTCTAACAGTTCTGATATAAGAGGGATAGGGTACACATTCTTGATGGTGATCTTGTTAAGCCCCCTATAAAAATCAATACACGGGCATAAATCTCCTTTTTTAGACACAAAAAAGAACCCAGCCCCTGCTGGAGAAGAGGAACGTCTGATAAAAGAGAATTTGGAGAGAGGTTTTATGTACTCCATGATTTGGTTCTCTTTTATGGATAGAGGATATACTTTGCCTCGAGGAGGCATGGTACCTTAATGAATATCTATGGCGCAATCATACGGTCTATGTGGAGGTAGTTTCTCTGCCTCTCTTTTATCAGATACAGCTCTGAGGTCGGCATACTGGTCAGGAACCTCTGTAGACAATGGGGGAGCTGTAGGTGTGTTCAGGGCACTAATATGTTGAATGGGTATTAAACAAGTCCCAAAACAAGTAGGACTCCAAGATAGAATTATGTTCCACCAACCAAGGGAAACCAAGCACAACAGGATTGGAAGGTGAACGGATAACCTGAAATATGATCTCTTCTTTATGTAAGAGACCAGTGGTAAGAACCACTGTAACCATATCGCGAGTAATCCTAGGGCAGGATAACGGCCTACCATCTATGGCTTTGACGGCTAAGGGTGTCTCGCTTACAACCAGAGGGAGAGAAATGGAAGAAGCGTATTCAACAAATCGATAAAATTACCAGCAGCCCCAGAATCAACAAAGCGGTAGGTATGCCTGGTCTTGGTCTCCAAAGCCACGGATACTGGTAACAAAAGTTTAGTGTCTTTGACAGGAGACATGCACGTCACACCCAAAGCCTGTCTCCTCAGCTGCCTTAGGTGCGGTAGTTTTCCGACTTATCATGCATTCTAGGGCGAGTGGGACATTGAAGTCGTAAATGTCCTTTCAAACCACAATACAGGCACAATCCCTCACGAAGACGCCTTGTTCGCTCTTCCTCTGTAAGCCTAGTATGGCCTAGTTGCATAGGCTCAGAGGGAGGAGATAACTCTCTGGGTGGTGCCTGAAAGACAGGAGCCAACCTTGGTAACGGTCTCTTAGGTTTCGCTCTTGGAGTTCTTCTGTCCCTTATCTGATCATCCAGATCTATACAATAATCAATGAGTTCACTCAATACCTCAGGTAATTTATGAGGAGCCAATTCATGCATCAATGACTCTGATAACCCCTCCATAAAAGCCAGAACCAGAGCCTCATCAGTCCAGTTCACATCAGAAACCAACGTTTTAAATTCTATGGCATAAATCAGACACAGTCCTGTTCCCTTGACATATGCGGAACAAGGATTTGCCAGCTACCTTGGCCTTTCTGGTAGGATTAAAACGTACGTTTTAACTCGGCTATGAATTCTTTATAGTTCCGTACGATAGGCTTCTCTGCCTTCCATAAAGGATTCGCCCATGTCAACGCTCTGCCAGACAGATGGTTAATAATGAACCCCACTTTGGCTATGTCAGTGATAAACATTTGTGGATTTAATTTAAAAAGAATATCCACATGGACCAAAAATCCCTGGCACTCCGAGGGAGTACCGTCAAACCTCATAGGAGCAGTCATGTATACCTGGGATGTCTGAATGATAGGGGACACAGGTATAGCAGGCGGAGGTGCAACCCCAGCTGGTTCCAGGTGAGCCGTACGAGTCAGGATAGTTTGTAAGGCAAGAACAAACTGATCCATCCTATGGTCCTGCTCGTCCTGTCTGGATACAAAGTTACTCAAATGCTGTGTTAAGTCTGCGGGATCCATTTAGTCAGATCGTAATGTCACGGTTCCCGGATCCCACCACGCAGCCCATAAAGCCCAACACTCCACAGAGCCAAAAAGCTACCAACAGAGTAGCCGTAGAACAATCCCTGTCTGTTCCATAAAAATTGTCCAGGTATAAAGTATACTAGCTAGACAGAAAGGGTTAATCAAAGACAATGTCGTAATACAAAACCAGGTCAGCAACACGGGGGAAGTCAGACGAGTCAGAATCCAGGAATACAGAGTATAGAATAGTCAAATGGAATAGCCGGGTCGATATCACTGCAGTAGCGTAGTACAAGGAAAATAGTCTAGGGCAACGGAAGGTAGAATGGTCAGAAAACAAGCAGAGGTCAATAACAGGTTAAATCACGAGAGAATTCAGGTACAGGGAGCTCAGGTATGGATAACCACGATCTGGCACTGCTGAGAAGGAACTGTGGGTTTTTAAAGACCTTCACCAGACCGCGCCCCCCTCTCAAGCCGCGTTCATGCAGCCACCTCCCTGCCTGTCTCTATTTAAACCAGGTGTTGGTCAGCGAGCAGCATCAGACTTTCTGCCTTCAAGCATACTGCAGAGGCTGGAAGCCCCCAATGTTACAGTTTGTGGGAAGGTGGAATGCTCTTTGAATTTATGCCAGGCGATCACTTGCTGGGAATGACCATCTGAAGTGGCTGCAGACTTTTCTGGTCTGGCTGAGAAGCTCTGCCAGCCCTGGTTATCTGGTTAGGAAACGCTGTACCACCAGATTTAGGACGTGTGCTAGGCATGGTACATGCATCAATTTACCCAGGCGTAGGGTAGAGAGAAGGTTGCTGCCATTATCACAGACGACCATTCCCACCTTAAGCTGGCATAATGTTAACCATAGATGTTAACCATCTCTGCCCCTGCAGAACTGACAGAATTTCTGGCCCGCTGTGGCTCCTGTCCCCTAAACAAACCAGCTCAAGCACAGTATGGCATCTTTTTGCTTGAGCCATTGCTTAGCCCCTGCCACTCGTCGGATTAACTGCGACTTCGGAGGAGGAGGTAGAGCAGACAGACCTCATATAAAGCAGATTTCTGGAGGCGTGGTGGATGAGCAAGCTCCAGCAGAGCCCCTTCCTGGATCCCTCCCAGCTGCAAGCAGAATTACCCAGTGTGCCGTGAAGGAAATGTAATGACCCTGTCCATGCTTGCTGGACCAGGTGTCTAAAGTAATGTGCACCTTGCTGCTGACTGCCTTTCCCAATGACTCCATAACATTTTCTTCCACGTGCTGGTGTGGCCTTCAATGAAAAGTACTGGCATTTTGGAACCTACCACTATGGTACAGCACATTTGGCAAATTCACAAAAGGAAGCAGAGTCCACCAGCTGGAAAGGCAGCAGCTGTAATGCCAGTAATTTTGCCAAGCTGGCATTAAGATGTTGTGCATGTGGATGGTTGGGACAATATTTTTTCTTCCGCTGCAGCAGCTGGGGCAACGAAATCTGACTGCATAAATCTTCAGCTGATGGGATGCTGGCAGATTCAGAGGAAGGATGTGGTACACCCATTACTGTAGCATCATCCCTGTCAGTGGAGGTTGTAGGCAATGTTGTGGCAGGACATATAGTGGGGTAGCGACAGATGAAGAGGACCTATGCAAAGTGTTATGCCAACGGGAGGCGTGGCAGGTGGTCATATGTCGCCTCAAGCACGTGGGACCCAAGTGTCTGATGTCTTTCCCAAGCTTGATCCTCTTCCGACATAGCATACAAATAGCAACGCTGCAGTCTGCTGCACATGTCGTGAAGAACTCCCAAACAGCAGAGATCCTGGACGTGTACTGCGAGACAACAATGCTCTGCACCTGAGCAGCTCTGACATCTGATGCCTTGGACTGGCTATGGTTGCTCATAGAGGACGTTCTGCCTCGTTTTTGTTGTGCCTCCTCCTTCCCCCTTGACTCATCTGTTCGATCAAGCACCCAGGTGGAGTCTGTGACATAATCATCGTCATCACCCCCTATCTCCTCGTCACTGGAGCCAACTTGGCAGTGTGCTGCAGCTGGTGGGGCAACATGAGTGCCAGTTCTTTGTGTGTCACTGGCACCCCCTCCCACTAGGCTGATTTTACTCCCTTCCTCAACCTCAGAGTTTAAATCAGAGCACTGGAGTTGCTGCGCATCCTCAAGCAGCAGGTCACGATTATTGTAGTCAAACAATTCATCTGACTCCATATATGATGGTGAGGCTACGGCAGGAGTAGCTGTGTACATGGAGGCTGAATTGGACTGTAAACCACTACAAGCCTGGCTGGCAGAGGACTCGGAGGAGGAGGATGGCCTGGATAGCCAATCCTTTGTATGTTGCTGCTGCTTAAGACGGCCAGCACCAGTTAGAAAGAAGGACAAGCGTGCCCCTGCAGAGGATGCACCACATCCACAACGACCAGGGTCACAGCCTTCCGACACAGAGGCTGCTTGCCCTCTTATCTGTGTTTGGGAGCGTCTGCCTGTCCTCTTTGGTCTTTCTGACATGGTGCGTGATAAATAGATTAAATATATACAGATTTTCCAGAACAATGCTGTAAATCAGTGATACACCCTGATAGCTGGCAACACCCAGATTCTACTCGGAATAGATAAACAGATGAACTCTGATTTAACTGTGTTATTGTATGGTATCTAGAATTAGATTAAATATTTACTGATTTTCCAGAAAAATGCTATAAATCAGTGAAACAGCCTGATGGCACTGCCAGCTGCTGCCAGGCTAACACACAGATTACAATTCCCAGATATCTGCTAGAAGTATGTGGGACCCCCGATAGCTGGCAGTGAGAAGACACAGATTACAATTCCCAGATTTCTGCTAGAAGAAAGCGAGACTCCAATAGCTGGCATTGAAAAGACACAGATTACAATTCACAGAAATCTGCTAGACATCTGTGAGACACACTGAAAGAACAAACTCCTCTCACTCCTGCCAAAAAAAAAAAAAAAAAAAAAAACACGTACTGGGGCTGCGGGGAAGCCTTATATATAGTGTGCTGCGGGAAAATTTGCCCAATCAGGACTCTGAGCCCTGATTGGCATAGTCTTGCACCTGATCTGTGGTCAGGTGCAAGGCTGTAGCCAATTACAAGCTTCAGGCCAGTGGAAAAGTGCATTGTGGGCGAACACGTGGAAATGTTCGCCGAACGGGCAATGTTCGAATCGAACCGCCAGCCCATCCCTACTCTGTCAGTTTACGTGGCCTACCACTTCGTGGCTGAGTTGCTGTCGTTCCCAAACACTTCCATGTTCTTATAATACAGCTGACAGGTGACTGTAGAATATTTAGGAGCGAGAAAATTTCACGACTGATTTGTTGCACAGGTGGCCTCCTATCACAGTTCCACGCTGGAATTCACTAAGAGCGACCCATTCTTTCACAAATGTTTGTAAAAACAGTCTGCATACCTAGGTGCTTGATTTTATACACCTGTGGCCATGGAAGTGATTGGAACACCTTATTCTGATTATTTGGATGGGTGAGCGAATACTTTTGGCAATATAGTGTATATCAGATTTGAGTGCTATGCGCAAGACGATCCATGCCAATTTGGGGACAGAAATCTTGGGGAGTTCCCACACTTATTTTTTTAAGACTTGATCTCTGTTAAAAAACACAATGCACAAAGGAATATTGATATAATAGAAAAACCCTCTTAATATTCCGCGGCAATTCACAAATCATCACTTTTTTCCCTGACTCATTTGGGGGCATAACAGGAGAAAGAGAGAGAGCGAGAGAATGATATTTTTTTTCTTCTTAAATCACTCGGGAGTTGTTTCAACGTAACAATTATATGAAAATAAGAGTTATTTATATGTTGATTAGAATTCCCGCTTTTTTCAGTCTAAAAAGGCAGAATTTGATTACTCAGTCCCTCTGGATTCCAGACTGGTAGTTTAACATTTTCTTTTAATTTAAATAAAACATGCATTTGCAAACAAACCTCTTACTATGCCGCCTCTAGGGAATTTATTCTCACTTCGTTAATATATATAGAAAGATTTTTCCATTTTTTCTTCTATTATTATACTCCTAGCAGCTTAAAATCAAATACAAACCAAAGCTTTCTCCAGGCAGCCTATAGCGCGAGCGGGTCATTGCCAGGTCCTGTAGACATATGCAAATTAAAAAAAAAAAAAAAAAAAAAACACACATCCTGAAAACACAATGCACTCGCTCTTAAAACATATTGTGCATTGCTGGCAGAGAAAACAGTGTAATTCCTAAATGCTGACTGTTGCTGAGAGTACATTGATTGGACAGGGCTGGTACCACATTCTTATGTTTGCTGCTTCTCCCCCCCCCCCCTGCTCTCGTCTGTTGCATTAATGGAACTATGACTATGTGTAAACACAATTTAGAATGATATTTTATAGGTCTGGCATAAAAATGTCCGGTTTGACCGTTTGAGCAGACATTCTGCCCATTTCTTTTCAAAAACAGGTATTACCGGTCAGCACGGATTTTTACTTTTAGGCTAGGGTCAGACGAACGCATTTTTCACGTTGCCCGTGAGAAAGTGCGGTCGAACGAACGCACGTATTTTTTCCCGGAATACGCGATAGAGGTCATACGATGCGCCTGTTCGTCCGTGATTTTGTACGGATCATCAATAAAACACTTTTTGAGTCTGGACGTTATGTTAGCCGGACATTAGCAGCGTCTGACGTCTCCCAATCACACAAACACGCCGCTATGCGGCCGCAGCGCACTCTGTACGTCAGTAGTAGCGGTTTGACGTTCTCGAAAAAATGCGTTCGTTGGCCACTTGCGTTGCGCGGACGAACTTTCGTGCGGCCGTTCGTCGTACGTTCCCTGGCATTGGACGTCATTTGCTGCTAGCACGGCCGTGATTTCGTGCGTCTAACGCACGTTAAAACTGCGCTAGTCTGACCCTAGCCTAAAAAAACTTTTTTTTTATTGGTATACAGAACATACAAAGCAGATCTGCAACAGGGGTAACAGTAAATTGGTCGACAAGGCAGTGAACATCATGCACGTATTTTAATAAAACAGGTCAAATCTACTTATCTTTTCTTTAATTTGACCATGTTTGGTTTATCTAAACAAACGGCGAGACAAAATGACAGAACGCCTTAGGCTAGGGTCAGACTAGCGCAGTTTTAACGTGCGTTTAGCCGCACGAAATCACGGCCGTACTAGCAGCAAATGACGTCCAATGCCGGGGAACATACGACGAACGGCCGCACGAAAGTTCGTCCGCGCAACGCAAGTGGCCAACGAACGCATTTTTTCGAGAACGTCAAACCGCTACTACTGACGTACAGAGTGCGCTGCGGCCGCATAGCGGCGTGTGTGCGTGATTAGGAGACGTCAGACGCTGCTAATGTCCGGCCAACATAACGTCCAGACTCAAAAAGTGTTTTATTGATGATCCGTACAAAATCACGGACGAAAAGGCGCATCGTATGACCGCTATCGCGTATTCCGGGGAAAAATACGTACGTTCGTTCGACCGAACTTTTTCACGGACGACGTGAAAAATGCGTTCGTCTGACCCTAGCCTTAAGCACAAGCACATTCTGCAGCGCTGTACAAAGGACCAGTGTATTTCATTTAAAAGTAATGATAAATTGCATAAATTATAATGTTTCATCTGTGCCAAAATATACATATTTAAAGTGCCACTACCACCAATAATGAAATGTTCTTATTGTGTTTATTTGATGTTGCTGATATTTTACATATGTTTGTTTTTCTCTTGAATGTTTAGTTAAAAAAGATTTTCCTCTATATGTGTCACTGGGTGCATCCATTGTGTGATATTTTCCTCTATATGTGTCACTGATAGGGATGAGCTGTTCGGTTCGATGTGTTCGGAGTTCGATTCGAACATCGCCCGTTCGCAAACTACGAACATTTCCGCGTGTTCGCCGCATGTTCGCCCACAATGGACTTTTCCACTGGCCTGAAGCTTGTAATTGGTTACAGCCTGCACCTGACCACAGTTTAGGTGCAAGACAGGTGCAAGACTATGCCAATCAAAGTTTGCCCAATCATGGGCTCACAGAGCTAGGTCCCGCAGCACACTATATAAGGCGTCCCTTGCAGCCCCAGCACGTGTTTTTTGAGAGGAGATTGTTAGTGTGTGTTCTCACTGCTAGTCTGCCAGCAGCTATTGTGGGGGGGGGGTCTCAGTTCTACAAAATATCTGGGAATTGTTCTAATCTGTGTTCTCACTGCCACCCATCAGGGGGTCCCACTGATTTATAGGAGGTTTCTGGGAATTGTAATCTGGGTCTTCTCACTGCCAGCTATCAGGGGGTCCCACATACTTCTAGCAGATTTATGCGAATTGTGATCTGTGTCTTGTCACTGTTGCCAGCTATCAGGGGGTCTCACTGACTTGTAGGTGGTTTCTGGGAATTGTAATCTGTGTCTTGTCACTGGCTGCCAGCTATCAGGGTGTCTGAGTTATACCAGAGTTCTGGAAATCTTTAATCCAGAGTTGAATCAGAGTTCTGTATATATTTAATCTATATATCACTCACCATGTCAGAAAGACCAAAAAGGACAGGCAGACGCTCCCAGGCACAGATAAGAGGCTGTGCCTCTGGTCGTCGTGGACGTAGTGCATCCTCTGCAGGGGCACGCTTGTCCCTTCTAACTGGTGCTGGCCGTCTTAGGCTAGGGTCAGACGAAAGCATTTTTCCCCGCGAACGTGAAAAAGTGCGTTCGAACGCATTGACGTATTTTTTCACGGAATGCGCAAAAACGGTCAGACGACGCGCATTTTCGGGCATGATTTTGTACGGATCGGCAATAAAACTCTTTTTGCGTCTGGACGTTATGTAGGCTGGACATTAGCAGTGTCTAACATCTCCTAATCACGCAAACACGCCGGTATACCGCAGCTGCGCACTCAGTACGTCAGTACTAGCGGTTCAGCGTTCTCAAAAAAAATGCGTTCAAATTCCACTTGCGTTGCACGGCCGGACTTTTGTGCGGCCGTACATCGTATAATGGCTGTCATTGCCCGTCATCTGCTGCTAGTACTAGTGCGGCCGTAATTATGTGCGCCAGAACGCACGTTAAAAGTGTGCTGGTCTGACCCCAGCCTTAAGCAGCAGCAACATACAGAGGATTTGGTGGATTGGCTAACCAGGCCATCCTCATCATCCGAGTCCTCTGCCAGCCAGGCTTGTAGTGCTTTACAGTCCACCTCAGCTGCCAAAGCATCTAATGCAGCCACCATGTCCACAGCTACTCCTGCCATAGCCTCACTATCACACACGGAGGAGTCAGCTGAATTGTTTGATTACAATGACAGTGACATGCTGCTTGAGGATGCACAGCAACTACAGTGCTCTGATTCAATCTCTGAGGTTGAGGAAGGGAGTATAATCAACCTAGAGGAAAGGGGTGCCAGTGATGACACACAAATAACTGCCACTCATGTTGCCCCAGCAGCTGCAGCATACTGCCAAGGTGGCTCCAGTGATGAGGAGATTGTGACCTCATCATCATTGTCATCACCCCCTGACTCCACCTGGGTGCCTGATCGAACAGAGGAGTCAAGGGAGGAGGAGGCACAACAAAAACGAGGCAGAACGTCCTCTATGACCAACCGTAGCACTAGCCAGTCCAAGGCATCAGATGTCAGAGCTGCTCAGGTGCAAAGCGCTGTTGTCTCAAAGCACACATCCAGGAAGTCTGCTGTCTGGGAGTTCTTTAAGAAATGTGCAGCAGACCACACCGTTGCGATTTGTAATCTATGTCAGATGAGGCTCAAGCGTGGGAAAGACACCAGACGCTTGGGTACCACGTGCTTGAGGTGACATATGACCACCTGCCACGCATCCCGTTGGCGCAAAACTTTGCGTTAGTCCTCCTAACCTGTTTCTACCCCCACTATATGTCCTGCCAGGTCATTGACTCCAACCTCCACTGACAGGGATGATGCTACAGTAATGGATGTACCAGGTGTAAAGGGTCTCCGTTTTTAATACCGAGTGCCGCCCCAAGCAGTTGTTTTTGAATAGATTAAAAGGAAAATCGTTTACCGTCATTTGAAATGTCATTTTTTTGTTTTTAAATGTTTCTATACATCCTACAAATCCGCCACTTCACCTTTTATGGCAAATATCTTGCATATATGCCCTCTTGCAGGGCACTCTAAAAATCAAACTTTTGAGTCCCATTGATTTGCATGGAGTTCGGTTCGTGTTCGAGATCAAACTCGAACTTTTGAAATTGTTCGAATGCGAACCGAACACGGGGGTGTTCGGCTCATCCCTAGTCACTGGGTGCATCCATTGTGTGATATTTTCCTCTACATGTGTCACTGGGTGCATGCATTGTGTGATATTCTCTTTTGTAAACTGCCCCACAGTACCTTTCCATCACTTGCTCCTCACTGTGTGGCTTTGACCATAAAATGGAGTGAATGGGGGGGTCAGTCATTGACTCACATTATTGTATGGTGTGGGATGTATTCAAAAGGAAATCACCAGGTGGTAGATTAAAAGGCTTTTAAGACTCCCTGTTTTAGCGGCCAGCTCTCATCTCTGGTAGCCTGGAGAACACAATAGACCTCCTGCAGCCTTATATAAAAACAGTCTATCCATCTCCTTAACTGTTAAATCCTAATGATTAAAACAAAACAACAGCTGCACATATTTTGGTAAATGTTGCAATCTTGGGAAAAATCCTCAAAATGGAAACAAAATATATTTTTACATGCAATTACTTCGATGAACAAAAAAAAAAAAAAAAAAAAAAAAAAAAATGCAATTTTATAACGTGGCTTTATTTGTAATGCAGAAGTAATCTAGTTACAGCTTAAGTGGTAGTGTACCTTTTAAAATAAAAAAAAATATAAAGTGATGCACTCACAAGTTGTTTTATCTCTACACCCTAATGAATTGCAGAACATGACGATACTTGGACGTGTTTTGCGACTGTAAAAGACTTCCCTGCAGAGAGTTTTCTGTTCCTATGTGAGGATACATTTTGTTACCTTGGGTCAGCTCATAATAAAAAAAGCTACTTTGTTTTTCCTATGAAGACCTCCTGAGTAAGGCTGCCACCAGAGCAGCCATTACTTTCATGCACAGGGAAAAATGCTGCCCTGCAACCTGTATAATTCATTTACTGCAGGAAAGAAATCAAGGCAGATCACATGGGATTCCTTTAAGTTCCTACCTGCAGCATGTGGATTCTACATGTTGCAAGCACTGTCCAAACCATAAGAAATCCAACTTTCGGCTCCTCAGAGCCTTTTTAAAAGATAAAGTCACAATTACACATTTAGAAAGAGAAAATGAGCACTCACCGAGCCATGCTGCTGTGACACGCCGGGGACCAAGCCATGCTGCTGTGACACGCCGGGGACCAAGCCATGCTGCTGTGACACGCCGGGGACCAAGCCATGCTGCTGTGACACGCCGGGGACCACGCCATGCTGCTGTGACACGCCGGGGACCAAGCCATGCTGCTGTGACACGCCGGGGACCAAGCCATGCTGCTGTGACACGCCGGGGACCAAGCCATGCTGCTGTGACACGCCGGGGACCAAGCCATGCCATACACAAAGGCAGAGCATTCCTAATGACATCACTCAGGTCACATGAGCAATGCATGAAGACCATGCACCCAGGTGAAGCGTCACCATGGAAACCTATACACTAATCAAAGCTCTATTCTCTACAACAGTGATTCCAAACCCTGGTCCTCAGGGCCCACTAACAGGTCAGGTTTTAAGGATCACCTTGGGGAAATGAAGACTGAATCCTGCAATCCCTGAGCAGCAAATCATCTCACCTGTGCTGTGCTTCACATATCCTGCAAACCTGGCCTGTTAGGGGGACTTGAGGAGCAGGGTTGGGGATCCCTGCTCTACAAGCACATGGATTGCTTCCAAACAATAAAATACTCCTACAGGTCTATTCACTAAAGCAGTGTCCCCCCCAAAACAATCCTCAGGACCTGATTGGCAGATACACCAGGTTTGCAGGATACGTGAAGCACAGCACGTGTGATATGATTTGCTGCTCAGTGATTGCAGGATTCAGTCTGCATTTCCCCAATGTGATCTGCAAAACCTGGTCTGTTAGGCTAGGGTCAAACGAACGCATTATTCACAGCGACCGTCAAAAAGTGCGTCCAAACGCATTGACGTATTTTTTCACGGAATGCGCGAAAACGGTCAGACGACGCGCATTATCGTGGGTGATTTTTTTACGGATCGTCAATAAAACACTTTTTGCGTCTGGACGTTATGTTGGTCGGACATTAGCAGCGTCTGATGTCTCCTAATCACGCACACACGCCGTTATGCCGCCCTAGCGCACTCAGTACGTCAGTACTAGCAGTTCTGTGTTCTCAAAAAAATGCATTCATTTTCCACTTGCGTTGCACGGCCGAACTTTCGTGCGGCCGTACTTCGTATATTGGCCGTCATTTGCTGTGATTAAGTGCGCCTAAACGCACGGTAAAAATGCGTTAGTCTGACCCCAGCCTTAGAGGGACCTGAGGACAGGTTTGGGAAACACTGCACTGAAGGGTGAAGCCAGGAGAAGTGGCAGAAGTGAATATTCTAGGTTAAAATAACCGAACCAGAAAAATTCTCCCATTTATCTGACTTTCCAAATCGGCTATTTGGTCTAGATTTTTCTTTTCTTTCTGCCAATTCTCCTGACTTAATCCTTTAGTTCAGTGTTTCCCAAACCTGAGATGAAGAACCTGAGTGCGTCCATCCAGATTCCGGGTTTCTATGTATATATATATATAATATATTCCATGCCGTAAAGTATACTATTTTTTTTCATGGTAGGCATATTGAGGCCAGGTAGTAGCATGATGCACAGATGGTGACTGTTGATAGGCGAGGGAGGTCCAAAAGTAAGGTTAAAACCAATGAAATAATGACCTTCCGGAGATGTAGGGTTTGGGGTCTTCAAAGCTCTGCATTCTTTCTCATCCTTTGAGAATTGCAATTCTGTGCTCCCACTACCACCACTTTTTGAGTCTCCATGATCGGCTGTGGGATGTCAATTTTTTTGCAGGCACTAGAAATATTATGACGCAAGATGAAATTTACTTCCTCCCGGGTGATCCGGGGC
The DNA here is from genome assembly GCA_009667805.1 of Leptobrachium leishanense. Classification (NCBI taxonomy): domain Eukaryota; kingdom Metazoa; phylum Chordata; class Amphibia; order Anura; family Megophryidae; genus Leptobrachium; species Leptobrachium leishanense. The sequence goes on from CM019073.1 coordinate 4,622,017, forward strand.
TCCAATATTTTGTATCTTTTCATGAGTCCTGGAAATTTGCCGTCCTTGCCCTCATGTGAAGACCTCTCAAACAGCACCGCTTACTCTTTTCTGTGCGTTGACTTTAAGTTGAAACTCAGAATTAGGTTTCATTAAATACATATGTTTTTCTAACACGTGAGATGGATTGTTCTTCTGAAAGTGACTGCAGGTGCCTGTAACATGACCCTAGAAATGTAATTCCCTGGTTCTGTGATTGACAGGCTTCTGCATTAAATGGTCTCAAATCTTGTTTTAAGAAAATGCATTCAGGGTAATTCAAAGAGAATCGAAAAGTCACCGCACGTTCGTTGACTTTTCGTTCTCTTCAATTAGGTTTGTTTTGCCCATCCCATTTCGGCGACCCTGCGGTGTATTCAGCAAGCACCATAGGGCCCCCAAATTGCAGGGAAAGGCTGCCGCAAACCCGCCGAAAACGAACTGCAAAACCCAGCGAATGCATGCCGAAACCCGCAAAAACATCTGGATTAACCCGCCGAAAACGAACTGCAAAACCCAGCGAATGCACGCTGAAAACCCGCAAAAACATCTGGATTAACCCGCCGAAAACGCCAGAAAAAAACGAGCAGGAGCCGATCACACGCAGCGAAACCGCCGGAAAAAGCCGACACTGCAGACGAGTGAAGTGAATAAATTAGAAAAACAGTTTGCTTGAATGTGTGAAAGTGAAACGCTGTTTGCAAAGAAACTACTGAGCGAAAATGTCTGAAATTTACATATAAAATCCAATGAATAATAATAAAAAGGGCTGTTACAGAAAAAATAAGTAAACTTAAAAAAAAAATCGGAGTTTTTTTAAAACAATAAAAATCCATAAAAATGCTTAAAATATCCTAAAAAATCTATAAATAAAGAGACTCTTTACTGCAGAATTTTATAATGAACGGTTTATTAGATATTGAATTAAAACGGGAATATTTTTAACATTGAAGCCTATGGGATTCTCCTGAATAAACCTGCCGAATTAAACCACCGAATGACAGGGCATTTCGGGAACCTTTCACTGCTGGTTTGTGTTCTCTGAATAGCCGAAGCATTGCTTCTCTATGGGGATTTCACTGCCCTCGAACAGGCACCGAACAGGCACCGTATGTGCAGGCAATTCGACAGGATTTGGCGTATTGCCTGCTCTCTGAATAGCCGAATGGCCAGGAAAGGTAACCGAACGCTGAAAATCAGCGTTCGGTTACCTTTCTCCACCAATTCGGATCTCTTTGTATAACCCTGATTGCTTTAGGTTTTAAAAACCAGGACTACAGGCAGAGAGCGTCACAGTATAACCACTGACTCTTCAACTGAAGTTGTCATGCTGCCTGGATTAACCCTTTAAAGGCTTATTTTGTGCTATGAAGCACAGAAGGGCCCTTCTTGAATTTTTTGTAGGGCCTTGAGCTAAAAATGACTGTAGGGCTGCAATCTAATTTTAAGATCCACCACTTGGGCTGCCGATGGGGGAGAGGCATGTGCAACCCTCACCTCCTGCATCTGCTGATTGACTGGACACACAAGAATTGGCGTTCCTTGAGGGAAACTCCCAAAATATGGTGATGGGGCCTCCTTATTGGTGAGCCTGAACACACATGGCGGCACTTTTAAATGCACCTACTGTCGTTGTTTATCTTATGATATAATAATCATATTTCACGACTAAAGTCAGGTATTCACAGGTAATTTCCCGTTCTTTTAAGGCCCATTAACATCGGCTGCGATTTCCGTTCGGTTGCGCGCTTTGCCTGATTTGTGGTCCTCAAGACTTTGTTTGCTTTAGCCGCTGGTGAGGAAATGATCTATTTCATTTTAATTCACCTGAAATATCAGTCCTCCAACACCAGCGTAAGTTAGGCTGAAGCACTCCCTAAATCAAAAAGAAAGAGATCTACCCGTTACTTTGTAACTTCCATTGACAAATGGTATTTAGGATAAATTATAGGAAAAGATAAATTAAGGTTCTTTTCGGCTGCATTCTGACACCGGTTTTATCGCACCTCATGGAAAAATGATGTGTAGATTATATGAACAAAAAGTCCAATGTATAAATTATAGCCAAGGTCCTCGTGTTTTATGTGCGCTATAAAACTGCAACTTCTGAGGCTGCACGGAATGTTCCCTCGCACGGGTTCCTCTCCGTGAATATTCGCTGTTTTGCAAAACCATTGTTTTGTTGAATACAAAGTTCAGTTCAAAATTCAAATACTCTCAAAATTACCTGTTTTTATATGAAAAGACATCCTTGAAAGAGTCTGTAAAGGGTTGGTTAATGCGCACTTCAAAAAATGTCAATATTATATGTTGAGGCCTGCAGGACAATTAATATTGGTTTCGACAGAAAGGACACAGATGTTATATTTTCTAAGCTTGATTAAAGAATCTTAAGAATTTCAGCAAATGTATGAATATTTCAAACGTACACAAATACATTGTTAGGACTCCTGTATAGTTGGGACCCATTACTTTTGACAGAGGTCCAATAGCTTTCCATGACATCTGCTACTCTTACGGCGTCTATGCCGAGCCTTTGCCAACCAGTCTGCTTTCATTGCAAACTTTCAACACATGGCTTTTATTGACTCCAGTCGCACCTTTCTGTGCATCATTATGCCTATCAAGGCACTCGGCACTGATTGATGTTGTCACCCGACACCCTTTTTAAGGCTGCACCTCCATCTTGGCATTGTCACCTCAGAGACCTTGCTATGTCTTTCTACAATGATGGTTGAACAAAACCACGGTTAGTGAAGGACCTGAGAATGGGCAACACCACAGGGTTGTGAGGGTCCTTAGAACAGACAACAGCACTAGTGGCCTGGCCTATGGTGGGTCCCCGCTCAGGTTTCACAAGGTTTTAGCTCAATGGTGCCATTAAAGAGAAGACTATACCATATGCAACGCAGACTGCTATCACTCATAAAGGGTGGCCAGTAACGAAATGCAAAGGCACGAGAGGTAGAGCAACCTCCGATGATCGGTTTGGCCTTGTAAGGCCTCAGCAGGAGGGTATAACTGATACCAGCTAGGCACCTTGATCAAAGGGTCCACATATGGATTATCCTGCACACTATGGGTGAGCAAAAACTAGGTCAGTGAACGTCCTTAGAACAGGCAACAACAGGTTTGTGGGAGCCCTGAGAACAGGCATCAGCGTAAGTGGCCTTCCCTATTGTAATGTCTGATTGCTTGTCTTTCTGTGTTTTGACCTGGCTTGTTTTTGACTCTACTGATGTGTCCTATTCTTGACCTTGGCTCTGATTTTCTTTTTATCCTGTGTTCGATTCTCCTTGACCTATGCTTGTATTCTGCAATATTGCTGCCAACCTTGTCTTCGGGTGCTCGATGTTTGTCTACCAGATATGATGCTCTTAAAACACATTAATGTTGCAGTGTGTTGAATTTTGGTGCAGGTTCTGTGTTTAATTGTGTTTGATAAAAAGAAGTTGTGACATTAACCAAAGAGTGCATGTAGGATCAGACTACCAGTACCTCAACATTCTCTGAGACCACATTAGAGGCATTTTCAACCTCATATTAAAGAGCTGATATCAACCCTCCTATAACTGTGCATATAATTAGCTCCAGCTAGACTTCCACCTCATTCCAAGCTAGAACTTGAGATCCAACACATACATGGAAAGTGGTCCAACACAAAAATACTTCCAACCTCAATTTAGGACACATCCCAGTATGCACTTTAAAGATTATGGGGCAAGGGGGTCCCTTTTGACCTCTCTTATGCTTGATATGTAGTAGAGGTTATATTACCAGTGGTTCTCCTGTATATTGTTTGAAGCTGAGCACTGCTGTTGGTTTGCTTGATAATAAGGAGCCCCTTAGGCAATTCCTCTGTCTTCCACCAGCACCCCCTCAAGGCATGGTTAGTGATGAGCAAGAAGATGGAGAACCCAAAGAACCCCAACTCATTTTCATCAGGAAAGTGAATGGAGGTTATATTACCAATGGTTCTCTATCTTGGGAGGCCACTTTCAACATCAAGATGAATCAAACTCATAAGGGCTCTTCAAAGTCAGGACAGTGAAACATGAATACTGGAAGCTCTCCTTCCTCTCCTCCTCCAGCTAAAAAGTTCTAAAAATAATGTAAATTTTAACCAACTAAGTCACGTTTGTCCTTCTTTGAGGTCATAATTGGACGTCTTCTTCTGGGACTGACCCACCTCATGTATCACCACGGTTGTGCAGTGTGTAGGAGGTAACCAGACGAGATCTCTCATTACTGTAAGTTCTTCAGTAACGGATAATAATATTAATTATATTTATAAACATGTAAACAGAGTGCTCAAGGGTTGAAGGACTCCTGTAGAGCTAAGCCTGGGGTCTCATTAACTTTAAAGACTGACTGATTATTCTTTTTTGCTCCCAGTATATTGGTTTGAAGCTGAGCCCTGCTGTTGGTTTGTTTGATAATAAGGAGCCCCTTAGGCAGTTCCTCTGTCTTTCACCAGCACCCCCTCAAGGCATGGTTAGTGATGAGCAAGAAGATGGAGAAACCCAAAGAGACAGACATGTCTATGCGATTACACAGGACTGGAGCATTATAAATAATAATAATAAAAAAACGAGAACATATTTACTATGATGTTTGTATTTACTTTTTTCTTCATGTCGTACAAATGGTGGTCATGCAAATCATGCCAAGTGGTCGACAAACCGGAGAGGCAGAGACCAAAGCCATATTTATGTTATTTAATATACTTTTTGTTGTCACTATGAAACCCATTCATACACGACTGTGACCGAGCCATGGGGACGCTTAAAGGCAATGAAGAGATCGAAGCCCTTGATGAAGTGCCTGGAAGAATAAAGACCGTTCGGAGAGGATATTCTTTGCATAATGCAACTGACCAGCTATAATAATTCTCTGTAAAATTCTCACAGAAAAAAAAAATAATGGGAAAAATGCCATTATTACACAGAGTATATGGACTTTTTTGATACAGTGGAATTTCCTGTTGCCCGAGCAACGGCCAGACAGCAAAGATTCAGGACCAGGGCCAGCTCCATCTTCCTGACAGCATCTGTCCTGTCTGTAGACAACTGGAACGTTGCCTTGGGCCATTAGTTAGTTTTGATTAGTTAGACATTGGGTTAAAAGCCGTAGGCTGTGACATTGCACAGGGAAGAAAAAAAATAAATATAGTCCCAAGTACCGCAGGAATATTCTCATTTGCTAACAAGGGTTTTGTCCTTGAGTAACTCATAACACTTATAATTTTCATGAGTAGTTCTCGTCGCAAAATATGTTTTTTTATAAGTTATTGCGTTTCTTTTTAATAACGGGAAGTGGGTCGTGATTTAGGGAGTCCTAGCAAACGGGTCGTGGGAAACGAAAAAGCGAAAAGGACGCTGAGTAGACCCAGATTATGATAAGTAATATATAATCACTTTAATGGATTGTGGGGTGTGCCAAGCTGGAGACGGAGAAGAAGATTTAGGGTTGCATGAAAGGACATTGGCAGGAGGCAAAACAGATATCATGAGCTGGTTTCAGGCAAAGATTGCAAGTGAAATAGTAAAAAAAAAAAAAAAAAAGAAAAGGATTGGAATGGGTGGAGAGGCGTCTGGATGGACTTTTTAAGGACCTCTGAAACATCTACTGTCTGACTTCATTATAGAAAGTGTAGAGGTTTAAAGATATAAATATTGGAACAAGGAAGAAGGAAAAACAACAATGAGTTTTCCAATGAATACCGTACAGATTTACACTATATTGCCAAAAGTATTCGCTCACCTGCCTTGACTCGCATATGAACTTAAGTGACATCCCATTCCTAATCCATAGGGTTCAATATGATGTCGGTCCACACTTTGCAGCTATAACAGCTTCAACTCTTCTGGGAAGGCTGTCCACAAGGTTTAGGAGTGTGTTTATGGAATGTTTGACCATTCTTCCAGAAGCGCATTTGTGAGGTCACAAACTGATGTTGGACGAGAAGGCCTGGCTCTCAGTCTCTGCTCTAATTCATCCCAAAGGTGTTCTATCGGGTTGAGGTCAGGACTCTGTGCAGGCCAGTCAAGTTCATCCACACCAGACTCTGTCATCCATGTCTTTATGGACCTTGCTTTGTGCACTGGTGCACAGTCATGTTGGAAGAGGAAGGGGCCAGCTCCAAACTGTTCCCCCAAAGTTGGGAGCATGGAATGGTCCAAATTGTCTTGGTATTCTGAAACATTCAGAGTTCCTTTCACTGGAACTAAGGGGCCAAGCCCAGCTCCTGAAAAACAACCCCACACCATTATCCCCCCTCCACCAAACTTTACACTTGGCACAATGCAGTCAGACAAGTACCGTTCTCCTGGCAACTGCCGAACCCAAACTCGTCCATCAGATTGCCAGATGGAGAAGCGCGATTCATCACTCCAGAGAAAGCATCTCCACTGCTCTAGAGTCCAGTGGCGGCGTGCTTTACACCACTGCATCTGACGCTTTGCATTGCACTTGGTGATGTATGGCTTGGATGCAGCTGCTCGGCCATGGAAACCCATTCCACGAAGCTCTCTGCGAACTGTTCTTGAGCTAATCTGAAGGCCACATAAAGTTGTAGGTCTGTAGCGATTGACTCTGCAGAAAGTTGGCGACCTCTTCGCGCTATGCACCTCAGCATCTGCTGACCCCGCTCCTTCAGTTTACGTGGCCTACCACTTGGTGGCTGAGTTGCTGTTGTTCCCAAACACTTCCACGTTCTTATAATACAGCTGACAGCTGACAGTGGAATATTTAGGAGCGAGGAAATTTCACGACTGGATTTGTTGCACAGGTGGCATCCTATCACAGTTCCACGCTGGAATTCACGGAGCTCCTGAGAGCGACCCATTCTTTCACAAATGTTTGTAAAAACAGTCTGTATGCCTAGGTGCTTGATTTTATACACCTGTGGCCATGGAAGTGATTGGAACACCTGATTCTGATTATTTGGATGGGTGAGCGAATACTTTTGGCAATATAGTGTACCTGTAGACCAGGGATCTCAAGCTCCAGCTCCCCGTATGCTGATAGCCTAAAACTCCCACAATTCTTTGGATGCAAAAGAGGGCCACAGAATCATGGGAGGTGTAGGTCAGAAACATCTGGAGGGCTCGAGCTTGAGTTGCCTGCTGTAGACTCTGTATGATATGGGCCTGTCTACCTTACAAACCATTCTTCTGTCGGTTAGCCCACTTGTCCGTTCCTCTGTTCATTCACCTCTCAGTCCTTCTGCCCCACAGCCCATTTGTCTGTAAACCATAACTGTCCAGCAACTGCTATTTCTTGGCTCAAGTGACAGTGAATCCCACCTTATATATGTGCTAGCATTTTTTTCCTTGATGTCACTCATGGTATAGTTGCCAACAGTTGACGTGTTCCTGGTAGGTTCCTGAGTTTATGCTCTGTTTTCTGGGGGTTAATTATCTCATAATTAATAGCAAGTCTTATGTGACGGAAGCCTCCTCCACCTTATGAAAGGCTTGGATTCCAAGTGTCTGAGACTGGCTGGCGTGGGCACTCACAGCATTGCCCGCACTACATATAGACTCTGTGTCCATTGGAGAAGAGCGGATGACAGCCTCGTGCCCGCAGACTATGGGTGATCATGGCAAAGACTATCCATGGCGCATTTGGGCATTGCCATGCTGTATGTGATGGATGTGTTTTAAAACATATTTCCGTGTTACAGTTCCTAGAGTTGTTTGTTTGTATTAGTTTAACCTCCCCCTCTGATTGTGCTGAACAGATACTCTTATCACTGGGGAGGAGGGTGGTGCTCAGAGACAGCAGAGCGCTATTGTTCTGGTCCTCTACCTGATAGTAAACGTACATTGTGGAATCTGTAGCAACATAATGTCTGCCTGGAAAATAAAGTCATTCTATTCCTGCTTTTCTAACGATTACGTCTCATCGATGATGTGTGGGGAGACTTTGCTTCACTAAGGGAATCTCTCTGCAATGTCAGGCCTACCAGTTGGGTAGTCTGGAAGGTGACTGTGTGGGTCTCCTGGTGTGGTTCTGGGACAGAGAAGAGACGGACAAATTACAGGGTGGTTCTGGTCCTGGGGTTTTGTCTGGAACCCGGTGCGTTCCCTTTACATAGAAACATAGAAAAATGTCGGCAGATAAGAACCTTTCGGCCCATCTAGTCTGCCCAATTACATGGATACTTTACTTGGATTTATCTTTTGTTTAGGATAGCCTTATGCCTATCCCATGCTTGCTTAAATTCAATTACTGTTTTGGCCTCTACCACTTCTACTGGAAGACTGTTCCATGTATCCACCACCAGCACAGTAAAATAATGCTTCCTGATGTTACTTTTAAACCTTTGCCCCTCTAATCTAAGACTATGTCCTCTTGTTTTGCTATTTTGTTTCCTTTTAAATATACTCCCTTCCTCTACCTTGTGGATTCCCTTTACGTATTTAAATGTTTCTATCATATCTCCTCTGTCTCGTCTTTTTTCCAAGCTGTACATGTTAAGATCATTAAGCCTTTCCTGGTAACTTTTCTCCTTCAAGCCGTACACCATTTTAGTAGCCCTTCTCTGAACTCTCTCTAAAATGTCTATATCCTTCTGGAGATACGGTCTCCAGTACTGCACACAGTACTCCAAGTGAGGTCTCACCAGTGCTCTGTACAGTGGCATGAGCACTTCCCTTTTCCTACTGCTAATACCTCTCCCTACACAACCAAGCATTCTGCCAGCATTTCCAAGCATTCTGCCAGCATTTCCTGCTGCTCTATTACATTGACTACTTACCCTTAGATCCTCTGAAATAATGACCCCTAAATCCCTTTCCTCAGATCTTATATCTGGTACTGAGTCTTGGGGCAATTAACTCAGAAAAGAACTAGCACAAACATTGGACCATCCCTGGAAAACTGGGACTCTTGACCACTACGACTCACCGTAGCTTGCATGCTGGCAGGAGTGACAGGTGTGGGAGGAAGAGTCGCCCCACTGGACAGTTCTCTGCTCATTCCAGGTAACTGATGTCACCATTGTTGGTCAATAGCACAGAGAGTCATGATAACCTTCAAAGTGTGTTGTTTATGAAGGATAATGTCACCTGGTTATGGGTATGCAGTGGTGAATGATATCTCATCACTGTAGTATCCATCCTATGACGGGACATTTTATGGGAAAGTGGTCCTGTCAGGTTCACTAAAATACAGATGAGATCAGAGGTCTCCAACTCTGGCTTCCCCAGATGTTTCTGAGCTACAACTCCCATGATTCTCTGGTCATCTATTGATTTCAAGGAATTCTGGGAATAGAAGGCAATCAACATCCGGAAGGCCGGCGTTTGAAATCTCTGGATTAGAGGATATGTACATTATGTAGGCACAATAATCAGGTGCAATAATCAGTTTTTTGTTATGTTTTATCTACCAACAGAACCATTGTCCAGGTGGAGTATCTTAAATGTACACGCAGGCCAAAACCTACGCAATTTGGTTAAAAGGTCGACTGAAGCAGAAAGACAAGGTCAAGGAGCAATGTTATGGGTTTGTGGGAACGTCAACAATTCTGCTGGGCCCCATTCATTATGTATAAGAAAATAATCTACACTTGTCAAGGGAACGACCGGGTTAGTTTTTAATATAGAAAGTACTCGATGTACCGAGCTCCTGATTTATTAAGATCTTTAATGCTTAAGAATCTGTAAATGGCATTTGTGGTCTCGTTAAACCATCCATTTCTTAGTAAATGTTGTTTATAAAGGTTTGTGGTCTGCACGTCCCACTGCTAATGGGTCAGGTTTGTGAATAACTATATAAAGGATGTCAGCCTGGGCTGGTTTTCTCCCCCCTAGAATTTCGATCTTCTTAGTTCTTTCAGATGTGATTTGTTTTTTTTTGCTCCTTTTTAATTTGTCGATTCTCCAGAATTTACTGTTTAGCGAGTAAGTCTCAGAGCTGACAGCTCATAGTTAGACATTGCAATGATAGCGTTCTCATTTTGGTGCCAGGTTCCAGGCAGAGGCGGTTCTAGACTTTGTGAGGCCCAAGGTGAAACTTAAACATGAGGTCCCCTTTAACGGCCACAATTGAAAAAATGCAAGCACGGGCCTGGTGCTGAGGATTTGGGGCTGTTGCTGAGGATTTGGGGGGCTGGTGCTGAGGATTTGGAGGGGGCTGGTGCTGAGGATTTGGGGGTTTGGTGCTGAGGATTTGGGGGGCCTGTTGATGATAATTTGGGGGGTACTGGTGCTGAGGATTTGGGGGGCCTGTTGCTGAGGATTTGGGGGGTCTGGTGCTGAGGATTTGGGGGTGACTGTTGCTGAGGATTTGGGGGGGTCTGGTGCTGAGGATTTGGGGGGTCTGGTGCTGAGGATTTGGGGGGCCTGTTGCTGAGGATTTGGGGGGCCTGTTGCTGAGGATTTGGGGGGGTCTGGTGCTGAGGATTTTGCTGGGCCTTTTAATAGAAATAAAATGAAAGATAACAGGTATCTTCCCTTGAAGCTGAACCGTTGATTTTTCACAGATTTCGTAACTTGGCGATAGAATTCTTCCCAGCATTCTCTGCTATCTGAACAATAAGAAATACATGTAGACACAATTAATATAATAACTAAAATATGTTCCATGTACCACTGATGTGGAGGTGATTGAGCATCAAATGCTTCATTGCTGCGAGGAGAGCAGGGGTCCTTTGGACCTCTGTATTTCCATTCTTTAAACTCCACCAAGATAGACAGACCCCAGATACGTGTATACCCAGACATCAGACCCCAGATTATTATTATTATTGTCATCATTTATATAGCCCCAACAGTTTCCGCAGCGCTTTACAATAACCAAAGGGAATGAAATACAAATAAATGGATGTAAGATGGAAACAAGAGGTGTAGAGAGCCCTGCTCATAGGAGTTTACAGTCTAGAGGGATTGGGGGTTGAGGAAGACAAGGGGAGTTTTACTAGATAGCAGGATCATTAGTGCCAGTGGTTTGGGAATGGTGGGGCCATAAGAGCGGCTTCAATCAAGTGTGAGTAGGTGAGCAGAGGGATGAGTTGCATCAGTGATGTGGTACATAATCTGAAGAGATGGGTTTTGAGGGATTTCTTGAAGGCATGAAGATTAGGGGAGAGTTTGATAGGGCGAGGCAAGTCATTCCAGAGGACTGGTGCCACCCTTGAGAAGTCCTGGAGGCGAGAGTTGGCTGTGCGTGTATAGACCGATGACAGGTGGAGATCACCTGCTAAACGGAGTTGTCTAGATGGGACGTGCTTGAAGTAACGAAGACATGTAGGGAGGGCTTGTTAAGAGGAAGAAACGCCGAAGGGGATTTGAGATAAAATACGTTTTTAAGTATATTTTAATCCTCAGTGGTGACATCACAATTGTTAGATTAAGTATTTTTATAGGCCCGGTCGCCGGCTGGAGAATGCAAGAAGACAGCTGGCCGGCAGGCATTTCTGATGACATCAGAGAGGACGCGCAGGACATCTGCCACCCATGCCTGCCTCGTTCTCATCCAGCCGCACCCTGCTGCCTGTTACCACTCAGGACCAGTGTTTATCAGAAACCATTGTGAGCAGAGCGAGGGATCCTCGTGGTCCTGAGTGGTAACAGGCAGCAGGGTGCGGCTGGATGAGAACGAGGCAGGCATGGGTGGCAGATGTCCTGCGCGTCCTCTCTGATGTCATCAGAAAGGCCCGCCGGCCAGCTCCCTTGCATTCTCCGGCCGGCGACCGGGCCTAAAAAAATACTTGACCGCGGCTGGAATACACAGCACAGGAAGCACAAAATAATATTTTGTGCTGTCTGCGTGCGCACCATGCAAATTAGGGGGCTGCGAGATCCTGTAGGCACGAGGCCTTAAGCGGCTGCCTACTTCATCTAATTAAAGAGCGGCCACTGGTTCCGGGGCAGGCACTATTTCAAGGCAAGGCAGGCACCTTGCAATGGAACGAAGCACTGCCGCCATTAATTCCTCTTCCTGGTGCCCATAGAATTTTATGGAGGGTTGCGCTGCCTGGGATCAAGCCCCGAGTGATCCCGCCTTGCAATATCATGCAGCGTTGCGGATTGATCGGGAAGGGAGACTAGGGACTATTTGTTCCCAGTCTCACACTGCTCCTGGCAACAAGAAGCAGCGAATAGGGCCACTGTTCTCGCCGCGGGATGAGAGGTGAGTATGGGATTTATTGGGGGGGGGGGGTTTAGGGGTTTTATATCATTCTACAAAAGTGGAGTCAGCAGCACCAGCTTTTAGGTGCAGCTAAATATTTGGTTAAACCATCCGTGCGGTAATTAGCTATAGGACTTTGTAATATGTTACTTATCGAAACGCTAATTACCGATTGCGCGCCCCATGGTAAGTTTAGGAATGCGCAAAAACAGTAAGCTCATGCAAGCTCGCGCAATCACCAATGCGCTAATGGATTTTTGACAGGTTTAGCGTCAGGAAGGTTATATGAGGGGCATGTGTTAAAGTCACTTATCATGGTGTTTATGTTTACTCATCCGAGCGCTACAGTTAGCGTTCAGTAGGGAAGAGGGCCCAACATTTTTTTTTACATACCTTAGCATGCAGTAAAACACTTCCCCTGATACAATGTATGGCGCATTTACCCAGCCCAAGATTACGGACTACATATTTTAGGCAGAAACAGGAAAAAATAAATCATCTGTTTTCCCAATGGGATTATTGTCACCTTGAAATGACATCTGACATCTCTCTCGTCTCGCGATTAAACTGCAACAAAGCAAAAACTATAAGATAATAGTGTGTTTTACCCAACCTAAAAACGTCAACACGGATAGAGCTCTTTGTAATAATTAGCTTTGTAAGGGCATGCTTTAAAAGGACAACATTGGCCTCAGCACATTACTTTTATGTTGCTGATATTTATGAACTGATGGGTCTCTGTGTGTTGTGTCAGAAATGATTGTGTAATAAGGAGAAAGGCCTGTTCTTTTTTTGTCTTATCAAAATATAAATTCAGTATATTTTAATGGGACTCTCATGGCAGGAGCCGATTCCCGTTTTCGGTATCTGTTTATATAGGAGATACATTTAACCCCTTCACTACCAAGTGATTTTCTAAAAATGCACTGTCAGGAACCAGTGTGTGTTTTCTTTTGGGAAAATCATTTTTAATTAACTATAACGTAAGAAATATTTGGGAATATTCCCAATGTATTTCTTACTGTAATAACCTATTTGGCAGGGAGATGTCACCACCTACTGGCCACAAGGATTTACTGCAGTTAGAACAGTGAACAGTGAATTTCCCCGTACGGTGCCATTTTGTGGCCATCTGGCTGTTCAGAAAGCAAGCAGTTCGCCAAATATTGGCAAATTGCCAGCAAAATACGGTGCCTGTTCGAGAGAAGTGAAATCCCCATAGAAAAGCAATAGTTAATCTATTCTGAGACACCGAACAGCAGAGACATGTCAGTGAAATGCCCTGCTGTTCGGTGTTTTCATTCGGCAGGTTTAATCAGGTGAATCCCATAGGTTTCAATGTTAAAAATAATCCCGTTTTTATTAAATATCTATTAAACCATTTATTTTTTTAATTTGCAGCAAAAAGTCTCTTATTTTTTTTTTAGAATTATTTTAGGCATTTTTCGGGATTTTTTCAGCAGGATTTTTTTTCTTCATTTTGTTTTTAAATAGCATATTTATTTTTCTGTAACAGACCTTTTTATTATTATTCATAGGACTTTATATATTAGTTCCAAACATTTTCTTGGAGTTGATTTTCTGGAGTTGCGGGACTGGAGGAAGGAACTGCAAGGCCCATATTTTCCATCGGGTAAACACACGACTATATTATTATGCTTTCTCTCACGCTTCTACTTTTCACTTCTACCTTTCTCCTTAAATGGAACTCCTGCCCCTCTACCACCGACCCCTACACTATCTGCATCTCTCCCTCCCTCCTCTCGTCCCACATGACGGCCTCGCATGAGCTCCTTTGTTTCCTCAGAACATGGTCTCCCTCCAACTCTCATGCTGCCAATCACTCCCACTCTCACAAATCCCATTCCCACCTTCTCTTTCTCGCCCTCCTGCTGTTACTCTATGCAGGTGACATATCCCCTAACCCTGGCCCCACAACACATCCAATACTTCCCTCTCATCCTATCTCCATCGCACACAAATCACCTCCCTGCAAGCCCAGCAACCTCATTCCCATAATCCCTCAGTGCCTGTCCTCTTTCTCCTGCGCCCTCTGGAACGCTCGCTCTGTGTGCAACAAACTCACAGCAATCCATGACCTCTTCCTTTCAAACTCCTTCAACCTCCTAGCTTTAACTGAAACCTGGCTAACTCCCTCTGACACGGCCTCCGTTGCTGCTCTCTCACATGGCGGTCTACACCTGAGCCATACCCCCAGACCGGGTGAGAGAAATGGTGGCGGGGTCGGACTCCTGCTCTCTCCCACCTGCACCTACCAGCATCTCCCTCCACCCCCATCCCTCTCCTTCTCCTCCTTCGAGACACACTGCATCCGCCTGTTCTCTCCCCTGGCTCTCAGGGTGGCAGTCATCTACCACCCACCGGGACCAACCTCCCAGTTCTTTGACCACTTTGCCACCTGGCTTTCTCACTTCCAGTCTTCTAATCTTCCATGCCTAATTCTCGGGGACTTCAACATTCCCATTGATGATCCTTCTGCCCCTGCTGCCTCCAAACTTCTTTCACTCACGTCCTCCCTTGGACTCACGCAATCCTTTCTCCTCCCTACCCACCACGATGGTCATGCTATTGACCTTGTCTTTTCCAACCTCTGCTCCATTTCTGAGTTCACCTGTCGCCCTTTCCCCATCTCTGACCACCGCCTTCTCTCTTTCAACCTATCTGGACTTCCTAAACACCCTGCTCCCCCACCCCGCACACACACTCGCAGAAATCTACATGCCGTGGATCCCCATCAATTCTCCAATCTACTTCACCACCTCCCTCACACCTCATCCTTCACCTGCCCTGATGCTGCCACTAATCACTACAACACTACGCTTATCTCTGCTCTAGACACTCTTGCTCCTCTTCGACTCTGTAAGGCCCCACGCCGCCAGCTTCAGCCCTGGCACACCCTGCAGACACGCTACCTGCAAAGATGCTCCCGCACTGCAGAGCGTGCCTGGAGGAAATCCCGCTCTGAAGCTGATTTTGTTCACTTCAAGTTTATTCTCCGGTCATACACCTCTGCCCTCCACCTGGCCAAACAATCTTTCTTCTCATCTCTTATATCTACGCTGTCCTCTAACCCTAAACGGCTCTGGTCCACCTTCAACACCCTCCTCCACCCACCCGCACCTCCCCCCTCAGCTGCCTTCAACGCTCAAGACCTGGCAGATTTCTTCCTTAGTAAAACTCTAACTATCAGAAGCGACATCCCAACACAAGATAGTTATCTGCCACCTCCACTCCCAGAGGTCCCCTCTGCCACCCTGTGCCGCTTCCTCACAGCCACTGAGGAGGAAGTCCATTCCTTATTGTCCTCCTCACATCTCACCACGTGCCCGTTCGACCCCATTCCCTCACATCTAATTCCTCCCCTCTCCTCCTCCCTCACCCCTGCTCTCACACACATCTTCAACCTATCTCTCTCCACTGGCTCCTTTCCATCCGCCTTCAAACACACGCTAGTTACCCCTTTACTAAAGAAACCATCCCTCGATCCCAACTCTCCATCCAACTACCGCCCTGTATCCCTGCTTCCCTTTACCTCTAAGCTCTTAGAAAAACTAGTCTTCAACCGCCTCTCCCTCTTCCTGTCCTCCAATTCCCTACTTGACCCTCTGCAATCTGGCTTCCGTCCCCTACACTCAACTGAAACTGCCCTCACCAAAGTCACCAACGACCTCCTAACTGCTAAAAAACACGGCCACTATTCTATTCTCATCCTGCTTGACCTCTCGGCTGCTTTTGACACTGTTGACCACCCCCTCCTTCTGCAGACCCTCAGCTCTCTTGGTCTCTGTGACACTGCACTTGCTTGGGTTGACTCCTATTTATCCAACAGGTCCTTTTCTGTGTCCTTTGCTGGTAACTCCTCCTCCTCATTGCCTCTATCTGTTGGTGTACCTCAAGGCTCTGTCCTTGGTCCTCTGCTCTTTTCCATCTACACCTCCTCCCTGGGCAAAATCATCAACAGCTTTGGCTTTAATTACCACCTCTACGCTGATGACACTCAGATCTACCTCTCTACCCCTGATCTCTCTCCCCCTGTCCTTTCAAAAGTCAGTGACTGTTTATCTGGCATCTCCTCCTGGATGGCCTCACACCACCTAAAGATCAACATGTCCAAGACTGAGCTCCTACTTATTCCTCCCTCTAATGCCTCCCCACCTCCTGACTTCTCTATCACGGTGGAGGGTATCACCATCTCCCCATCAAACCAAGTTCGCTGTCTTGGAGTTACACTTGACTCTGCTCTTTCCTTCATCCCCCACATCAAGTCTCTTTCCTCCTCCTGCCGATACCAACTGCGTAATATTTCCAGAATTCGGCCATTTCTTACCGCTGTCACCACAAAACAACTCATACACGCCCTGGTAATCTCCCGACTCGACTATTGCAATAATCTCTTATCTGGCCTCCCTCTGTCCCGCCTCTCCCCCCTACAATCCATCCTGAACGCCTCCGCCAGGCTAATTCACCTCACCCGCCGCTCTGTCGCTCCCCTCTGCGAGTCCCTTCACTGGCTCCCCATCCACTGCAGAATTAAGTTCAAAATCCTTATCCTTACCTACAAAACCCTCACTAACTCAGCGCCCCACTACCTGTCCTCACTAATCACCAAATACACCCCAGCCCGCTCCCTAGGGTCAAACAGTGACCTGCGCCTAGCTTCTCCTCGCATCACCTCTTCCCGTGATAGACTGCAGGACTTCACACGCGCAGCCCCCACTCTCTGGAACGCTCTCCCTCGTACTGTCAGACTTTCCCCTAACTTCTCTTCCTTCAAACGCTCCCTTAAAACGTTCCTATTTAGGGAAGCCTACCACCCAACTCACTGATGCAACCATCAATCACTCTCACCTTGCAGTCCTCTCCTTCTGTTTCCAACCCCAACCCCTCTAGATTGTGAGTTCCTACGGGAATAGGGCCTCATCCCCTCTTGTACTGTTTGTCAAATGTTGTTCAATGTATTGTAACCCGTCTATACTGTGCATATTGTACAGCACTGCGGAATATGCTGGCGCTTTATAAATAAAGAATAATAATAATAATAATAATATTTGTTTTGCAAACAGCTTTTAAAAGTGCCGATGTGATTCTTTTTGGTTTTTACCCCGCTCGTCGACTTGTTGGTGTTTTCCGACAGCTGGTCGTTGCTCTGTTCGGCGGATCGTCAACTTTTTTTGGACGCATTCAGTGTTTTTTCAGCGGTTTTGTGGCGGATCGCTGCTTTTTTTGCATGCATTCAGGTTTTTTTTGGGCGATTTTACAGCAGTTTTCCCTTTCAGTTTGGCGGTTTTGCGGAGGTTTACCCGTTCGGTTTTGCGGTGGTTTTTTGAATGCGATTGGCTGATTTTCCCTGCACTTCGGGAACATTGAGGAATTTGATTCTCCGAAGTACAGGGAATAAAAGAACACCGACATTCCACTTGAATAACCCTGATTGTAATTGTTACATTCATAAAAGGTTTCTATCAGGGTTATTCAGAGAGAGGTGAAAAGCAGGAGAATGACTGGAGAAAGGAAAATTCTAGGTCAAAAAAGCTGATTTGGAAAGTGAGATAAATTGGGAGAATTTTTCTGATTTGGCTATTTTGACCTACAGAGTTATTCAAAGAGATCCGAATGGCTGGAGAGAGGTAACCGTATGCTGAAAATCAGCGTTCGGTTACCTTTCTTGGCCATTCGGCTATTCAGAGAGCAGGCAATACGCCAAATCCTGGCGAATTGCCTGCGCATACGGTGCCTGTTCAGTGCCTGTTCGAGGGCAGTGAAATCCCCATAGAGAAGCAATGCTTCGGCTATTCAGAGAATACAAACCAGCAGTGAAAGGTTCCCGAAATGCCCTGCCATTCGGTGGTCTCATTCGACAGGTTTATTCAGGAGAATCCCATAGACTTCAATGTTAAAAATATTCCGTTTTAATTCAATATCTAATAAACCGTTCATTATAAAATACTGCAGTAAAGAGTCTCTTTATTTATAGATTTTTTTTATATTTTAAGCATTTTTTTTTTTTTAAGTTTACTTATTTTTCCTGTAACAGACCTTTTTATTATCATTCATTGGACCTCATATGTAAATTTCAGATATTTTCGCTCAGTAGTTTCTTTGCAAACAGCGTTTCACTTTTCAAACATTCATACAAACTGTTTTCCTAATTTATTCACTGCATTCATTTTCTGGAGGCTTCGCTGCATGTTATCGGCTCCTGCTCGGGTTTTTCCATGGTTTTCGGTGGGTTAATCCAGATGATTTTGCGGGTTTTCGGTGTGCATTCGCAGGGTTTTTGCGGTGACTGTTCATTGGGTTTGTGGCAGCTTTTCCCTGCGCTTCGACGGCCCTGCGGTGCTTGCTGAATACACCACAGGGTCGCCGAAATGGGATTGCTGAATCTGCCCGAATTGAAGAGAACGAAAAGTCACCAAATGTGCTTTGACTTTTCGATTCTCTTTGAGTAACCCTGATCGAATTTTCCATTCTCCAGTCATTCTCCTGCTTTTCACCGCTCTCTGAATAACCCTCTATGACTTTGTTTGCTGGTTAGAAAAGTATCACAGATTCTCATTTTCATCCTTTTTAATAAAGTTCTACAGTTTGATCACTTTCTTTCCTAACACCATCGTGGACCTGCGGGGCATTCTGTAGGTGTGAGCAATGCCTGGTTATGCAACCGACATACTTGAAAATGAGAGAAATCTCAATGTATCATTCCTGGTAAAATACTTTATAAATAAATAAGTTTGAGTTTGAATTGCCGCTAGGCATTTCAACACTTGTTGCCAGAGCCGCAAGGGTGTTTTTTGACAGTGTCAATAGCACCAGGATTGAACATCACGTCTGTTCTGTCAAACGGGGTGAGCGTCACAACATGTCCTCGGAATATAATGGTCAATTTGAAAGCTCGAGTATTTATGAAATGAGAGGCTTTTCCTTCTAAATAATACATCAACAGTCAATCCTTCGTGAAATGTCTTGACAAAGGCTCATTAACACAAACTTTTCTTTTTCTTGTTTGTTGAGATATCTACAACATCTCAAATTCCTGATGGGACAATTCCCCTATTAAAATGACTTGACAGTAATGTCACTGAACGATTACTCTCGGTTTTACGGTTTCAGTGTGTCCTGACACATTTTTGAACACGCTCAGCACAGAAAGTTTGCAAGGCGTAATTATTAAAGGGACACTACCACTTACGTAAGCTGTAACTAGATTACTTGAGCATTACTAATAAGACACATTATAAAACACATTAGGCTGTTTTTTTAATGAAATAATTACATGTAAGAACGAAAAAAAAAATATTTTTATTTCCCTACTATTTTGTTGATTTTACCCATGAGGCAACATTTACCGAAAGATTTTCTTTACTTCTGTGGTTAACCTAATCTACAGTATTTAAAATTTTAATGAGATGGAGGGGGAATGTGTCGATAAGAGCTGGCAGCTGAATGAGATATGACAGGGAGCTTAAAAAACTTCTAATCTACCCCCTGGTAATGTCCTTCGAATACATCCCACACAATACAATGATGTGAGTCGGTGACTGACCCATTCACTCCATTCTATGAACAAAGACACACAGTGAGGAGCAAGTGATGGAAACATACACAACATATCACACAATGGATGCACCCAGTGACACATGAGGAAAATATCACACAATGGATGCACCCAGTGACACATACTGTATAGAGGAAAATATCACACAATGGATGCACCCAGTGACACATATAGAGGAAAATATCACACAATGGATGCACCCAGTGACAC
The DNA here is from genome assembly GCA_009667805.1 of Leptobrachium leishanense. NCBI lineage: Eukaryota > Metazoa > Chordata > Amphibia > Anura > Megophryidae > Leptobrachium > Leptobrachium leishanense. The sequence goes on from CM019073.1 coordinate 4,641,962, forward strand.
ATATAGAGGAAAATATCACACAATGGATGCACCCAGTGACACATACTGTATAGAGGAAAATATCACACAATGGATGCACCCAGTGACATATACTGTATAGAGGAAAATATCACACAATGGATGCACCCAGTGACACATATAGAGGAAAATATCACACAATGGATGCACCCAGTGACACATATAGAGGAAAATATCACACAATGGAGGCGCCCAGTGACACATATAGAGGAAAATATCACACAATGGATGCACCCAGTGACACATATAGAGGAAAATATTTTCTTAACTAAACAAACAAGAGAAAAAAAAAGCACATGTAAGATATCAGCAACATGAATAAACACAATAAGGACATCTCATTTTTTTTGGTACTGGCCCTTTAAGTACCTGCTGAGTTGTTTTGGGCCTCTCCTTGTTCGCCAAACACCTAAGATACTCTGAAGAGTCTGTACATTTATTTTATTGCAGATTGAATTGAGAAACAGTAACAAGGACTGCTTGTAAACAAAATATCCAAAGAAATATTTTTCTTTCCGTTCAGGTCCCCGTTAAGTCAGTCGACCCTTAGAGAAATGATAAGATTGTTTAGGGACATGGAAAGTAATCTGAGACAAACATTATCAGCTTTTATTAAAATGAAGAGCTTAAATCCTGTGCCTTTTTTTTAATATCACACAATAAATTTGATTAATCAGCATGCTTATCTTTGAAATATGTATCACATTGCTTTGAATACACATCTAATAACACAAAGCTAATTTGTTACCCTCATAATACGATTATTTACAACCTCTGATAGGTACAATATTACCATTTATTCCCATTCCAATTTTAGCCTTAACAGAACGACATTTCATGATATATGATAATTGAAAATGTTATGTGAACTTAACAAGTTTTGCTCTTGAATGTGATTGGCTTTAAGAGAGCATGATAAATGAGATACTTATTGCCTATGCCCATGGCGGACTTGCAAGAGGGATAGTGTGATCTGAAAGAAATAGTCAAACTCTTTGTGAAAAATGTTCAAGTCAACTTCCAGCTCTTGTGATGATGATTTCATTCCAGTACAGGAACCTAAATGTTACCTGGCACAGCAGGCATATTCCAAGATGGCAATGCCAGAATTCATGGGGCTCAAATTGTGCAAAAGTGGTTCAGGGAGCACGAGACATAATTTTCACACATGGATTGGCCACCGCACAGTCCAGACCTTAACCCCATTGAGAATCTTTGGGATAATGTGCTGGAGAAGACTTTACGCAGCACTGCCACTCTCCCATCATCAATACAAGATCTTGGCCACAAATTAATAGGGAATGTCGATGTGGAGACAGCGCTTATGTATGTGTTTTATCTTGTATGTTAGGATAAAGTATTAGGGTGGGTGCTGCCACTAGAATATAAAGTGTCCACACACCTCAAAGGACACAATAAGATAAAGCAAGAGAAAGGGCTCCGAGTGCACCCTAGTGGTTAGTTACTAAGACAGCATATGTATGTATATATATAATAAGAGCGATTTGCAAGAAAAAATGTAATATATACTGGATAATTCCCACATAGGATGGAAGTACTGTAAGATTGGAATACTTATATTTTGTTGATTTCTTTCTTTTCCTTGGTTCCAGCGATGTAATCCAGATTCCAGAGTGGGAAGGACGATGTGTATTGATGGAAAAGACCTGGCAACAAGACATGTATAAGAATAAAAATATAGACTTTTATTTAAATTAAAAAAGCCAGGAATAAATCTATTTTTTTTTTGGAATAAAATAATGCAAAAGCTTTAAAAGGATCACCATCGTCCTTCCCACCCTGGAATCTGGATTACATCGCTGGAACCAAGGAAAAGAGAAGAAATCAACAAAATATAAGTATTCTAATCTTATAGTACTTCCATCCTATGTTGGAATTATTCAGTATATATTAAATTTTTTCTTGCAAATCGCTTTTATTATATATATACATACATATGCTGTTTTAGTACATACAGTAAGTGGGAGCTAGAGTGCTCCCATAAAGCTTTCTTTTGGCCACAAACTAATGTCACTCTGGATGCGAATAAATGCTTGTAACGGTAGCTATATCGCTTCCCCAAGAGTAGCGGAGTTGAGATCCTTAAGGGCAACAATACTTTCTTGATTAACACAGAAATTGCATAAAATACAGTTTGTAACTCAAGAGCCAGGGGACTCAAAGGACTAGCTGAATTGCCTCTAGGCTCCGAGGGTTTCAAGACCGACAGAAAGCTTAGGACACGCTCAGAAACACCATACGTGGAAAGACGGTCCGTAAAGTATTCAAGGTGCAGGGCAGTCAGAGATGCAGAAACCAATCGTTCTGTCGGAAGGTACTGGCTTGCATACAGGATTGTTATTGCTAATATGTACAGAGATGCGATTAGAAATAACATTAAACAGAAATAAACAATTGTTTGTTATCGTGGTCTTTGCAAAAACATTAACAGGAGTAGTTGCCTGGGTAAAGGGACCCCGGAGGGTTACAAACAATACCCCTAAACGTGATGGGACAGAACCCAAACAGTGAGCGATCAACCCAGCAACCAGCATGGGGTTAAATCACTAAAACACGCAAACAGCATAATATACATGATAGAGAGAGAGAGAATAGGCAAAGCCAAGCCGGGTCAAATAACAGGAGCAGGAATCTCATACAAAGCAGGGTCGTCAACAGTAAATACAAACAGATTCAGGAAGTAGCGGTGCATGAAGTAAACTCCACAACAGGGCGATGAGGCAACTCCTCGAGCCCTGTTTTAAAGCCTGCGGCTCCTGGTAACCATACCTGACACCGCTCCCTCAGATGCCGATCTGCCAGCAGAAAGCCAGCGGTCCCCCTTCCTGCCCAGACCCCCCAGGGGGCACAGTGGGGGCTGAGGATGTAACAATGCTGTGACATTGCATGAGCTTATCGACGCCGCAGCAAAAAGCCAAAGGTGGTCCAACTTTTTTGTTGGCCAGAATGTGTATAAAACTAGAAGCAATGTGATTACAATACAAATAGTGGAACCCAATGGTTGCCGCATTATGTTTCATTATAGGATAGGATCGGCCTATGATGGGACATTTGAGGTGGTACGACATACGGAAGAGCATATGTCAAGCATCAGAGTGACAGATATCTAGTCTATCTTTCTAATCCCTTCAACCCTTTGCTTTCTGGTTGTCTGTGCGCACCTACCGTTTCATGAAAGCCATCCCGAGCATACCTATACCTGCTCACTGTGGTGCTCGTCATTTAGGACATGACTTTGCTTTCTCTTCCACTCAGTCACACTTATTAAACCCCCTAGACATGTCAGATTCTTACAGTCCCTCGTGTTCTTTTTTTTTCTCCCATCTCGTCTCTGATTTTATTTTATTTTTTAATAATATTCTGATCTCACGTCAGTGTAACAGAGTGGGCTTATTCCATCACTCAGCCCCCTATGTGTGCATGTGCGTGCGTTATTCTTAAATGAATATTTCTACAGCGTTTGTCTCCCTCCTCCTCCTCCTATTGGAGATATGCCTCCCGCGGGGAGCATAAATACTGACAAATGACAAGCAGTGCGTTAACGCTCGTTATGGCGCCATCATTATAATCCACCAAGCTATGGCGTTGGGGATCCCTGAAGGACACTTAGCAGTACAGCAGCTGCTCCACATTTGTACCTGCTCGCATTGCCGCATGAAGACATTGTAATAAAAATCCGCAGCTCTCCAGGCTGAGGAATAGGGGAGGGAGACGAGAAAGGCTCAGACGCAGATACAATTGAACTCTAAGTGGAATATCTGGATTGATGAGAGTTAGGAGCCTTCCCTCAATCAGCCCGGACCGATTCTCCCAACTTTTATGTCCCCTTACTTTAATTAATGATCCTTTTTTAAGATGTGTCAGGGAGAAAGCGCAAGAATTTTTATTTTTTTTGGGAAAATGGAAGTATTCCTGTTTTCTTTAAAAAAAAGTGTCATTTGGTCGTAGATGTTTTTAAACGGTCACTACTGCTAGCATAAACTGTAACTAGATTACTTGTGCGTTACAAAAAAAGAAAAAATATATAAAATGCCTTATAATACACATGCTGCAGCTTTTTTGTGTTTGAATTCAATGCATGTAAAAAGGAAAACTAAAGATAGGTCTTTATCGCCTGTTTACATTTTGTGGATTTGTCGCATGATGCAATATTTACCAAAATCTTATAGCAAGTGTCACTTTGGAGCTGTGGTATGAGATAAAGCATTAGACGAGGTAATGAGGTAAGGGGATGGAATGTTTGGACAAGGCTGCAAGGGATCTATTGTGTTGTCTAGGTTAATTGATATAAGAGAGGGCAAGTCTCGCTTTGGTATAGGATAAAACCGTTGTGAACAGGCAATGGGGCGGAGGAGGGAATGTTTAGACAGTGCTGTAAGGATCCATTCTGTTGTCTAGGCCAGTGGTTATCAACCCTGTCTTCAAGTACCCAGTAACAGGCCAGGTTTTCAGGATTACCTTGAGGAAATGCAGACTGAATCCGTCAATCACTGAGCAGCAAATCATATCACCTGTGCTGTGCTTCAGAAATCTGGCAAACCTGGCCTGTTAGGGGTCCTTGAGGACAGGGTTGAGAAACCCTGGCAGCTGAACGAGATCTGATAGTGGGCTTCGAACACTGATGGTGCCCACTGTGATGTCAAATGCATGCATTCCACAGAATGCAATACTTATAGGGGTTATTCAAAGAGAACCGAAATGTCGCAGACATTTCAGTGCTTTCTTGTTCCCCGCAGTGCCCTGCACTTTGGGGAATCAAAGTTCCCCATCCTGCGGGGGAATTCAGCATCCACCGCAGGGTCCCCGGAGTGCAGGGAAAACCCGCCGCAATCCCGCCGGAAAAACCACGCCGAACACGCCGGAAAAAGCAGATGAGCTGCCAGTCACAGCACAGACCAGCCACCGGAAAAAGCCGACAAGCTGACGAACGGGGTAAAAAAAACAAAACAGTACGCTTGAAAGATTGAAACGCTGTTTGCAAAAAACCTACTGAATGAAAATGTCTGGAATTTACATATAAGATCCTATGAATGATAATAAAAAGGGCTGTTACAGAAAAAAGAAAAACGATTGAAAAAAAATTTGCCTAAAAATTCTGAAAAATGCCTAAAAGATCCTAAAAAATCAATAAATAAAGAGACTTTTTACAACAGATTAAAATAATAAACGGTTTATTAGATATTGAATTAAAACAGGAATATTTTTAACATTGAAGCCTATGAGATTCGCCTGAATAAACCTGCCGAATGAAACCACTGAACAGCAGGGCACTTCAGCAACTTTTCACTGCTGTTCGGTGTCTCTGGATAGATTAACCATTGCTTCTCTGGGGATTTCACTGACGCCGAACAGCACTGTACTTGCGTCCAAAATTTGGCAAACTGTCTGCTCTCTGAATAACCGAATGGCCCTGAAATGTCACTGTATGGGGAAATTCCCTGTGCGGTGACATTTCGGGGTCAGATCGGCTCTCTCTGAATAACCCCTGAGTCATAATTTTTGAGATTTGACACATACAACCCATTCTATGGCCAAAGCCACACAGTGAGGAGCAAGTGATAGAAAGATACTGTGTGGGGGGGAAGTTTACAACACAAAATATCACACAATGGATGCACCCAGTGACACATATAGAGGAAAATATCACACAATGGATGCACCCAGTGACACATATAGAGGAAAATATCACACAATGGATGCACCCAGTGACACGTATAGAGGAAATATCACACAATGGATGCACCCAGTGACACGTATAGAGGAAAATATCACACAATGGATGCACCCAGTGACACATATAGAGGAAAATATCACACAATGGATGCACCCAGTGACACATATAGAGGAAAATATCACACAATGGATGCACCCAGTGACACATATAGAGGAAAATATCACACAATGGATGCACCCAGTGACACATATAGAGGAAAATATTACACAATGGATGCACCCAGTGACACATATAGAGGAAAATATCACACAATGGATGCACCCAGTGACACATATAGAGGAAAATATCACACAATGGATGCACCCAGTGACACATATAGAAGGAAATATCACACAATGGATGCACCCAGTGACACATATAGAGGAAATATCACACAATGGATGCACCCAGTGACACATATAGAGGAAATATCACACAATGGATACGCCCAGTGACACATATTAAGGAAAATATCACACAATGGATGCGCCCAGTGACACATATAGAGGAAAATATCACACAATAGATGCACCCAGTGACACTATAGAGGAAAATATCACTCAATGGATGCGCCCAGTGACACATATTAAGGAAAATATCACACAATGGATGTGCCCAGTGACACATATAGAGGAAAATATCACACAATGGATGCACCCAGTGACACATATAGAAGGAAATATCACACAATGGATGCACCCAGTGACACATATAGAGGAAATATCACACAATGGATGCACCCAGTGACACATATAGAGGAAATATCACACAATGGATACGCCCAGTGACACATATTAAGGAAAATATCACACAATGGATGCGCCCAGTGACACATATAGAGGAAAATATCACACAATAGATGCACCCAGTGACACTATAGAGGAAAATATCACTCAATGGATGCGCCCAGTGACACATATTAAGGAAAATATCACACAATGGATGCACCCAGTGACACATATAGAGGAAAATATCTCACAATGGATGCACCCAGTGACACATATAGAGGGAAATATCACACAATAGATGCACCCAGTGACACATATAGAGGAAAATATTTTCTTAATTAAACATACAAAAGAAAAACAAAGCACATGTAAGATATCAGCAACATCAGTTAAACACAATAAGGACATTGCATTTTTTGGTGGTACTGGCCCTTTAAGGTAATGGAATTACACCAATGCCATGATTATTAAAGGTCTCTGCCTAGAGGCTATGTAAGGCTACGCCTGTCGGAAGGGTCCATGCCGACCCGGGCCATGGGCCTTGAAATGAACATCCTCGAACCAAAAAGATGAAATGAGAACATGTTATTACTGAATTAAGAAGGATCACATGCAGAATAAGTAAGTCCTACTAACGCAAATGGACGGAATATTACCACGGGAATCGCGCTAATGACGGAGCCACAAAGAAAGTATTTCCAGCGTAATTAGAGAAATTATCTCGTGCTTGGAATTTCTCTGAAGAGAAAGAAGATAATGAAACATGTAGATGCATTGAAGCAACTGAACAGCTCGAAGCCGGCAGTGCGCTTTGTAACCTTGGCCCCTTTTGTTTTCTTATGGTTTTTTTAGATATATTTATTTTTCTCAAAAGGCGATAGAAAGAGCAAGACTTTCTCGACTTTCTTACATTATTATAATATGTAATATAATAATTACACTGAGCTGATTATTTCATTATATTATGGATTGTACGTTGTCACGTCTAAAGGTTGGTTGGTGCATTTCCCAGTTACACATTGGTCAAGGTCACTAGATTCACTAGCGAGTAGAACATTATTGTGGCTCCAGGTCTTCCTTCAGCTCACAGAAAGCTTATCTACTGTAGCAAACACCAGCATACAGAGGGATAGGACAATGGTGCCGGGAACTCGAGGCCCGTAATCCAGTAATTTTCCATCTTAAAATTGTTCATGATAATGAAGCACATATATAACTAGTGATAAATGTAACCTCTTCACTACCAAGTGGTTCTCCATAAAAGTACTAGTAGGAAACAGTGATTTTATGGGAAATTACCCCTTAACAAAAAAAACAACTCATACACTCTAAGGCTAGGGTCAGACGAACGCAGTATTAACGTGCGTTTATCCGCACTAAATCACGACCGTGCTAGCAGCAAATGACGTCCAATGCCGGGCAGCATACGAAGAACGACCGCACGAAAGTGCGGCCGCGCAATGCAAGTGGCAAACGAACGTATTTTTTCGAGAACGTGAAAACGTTAGTACTGATGTACAGAGTGCGCTGCGTCCGCTAGCTGCGTGATTAGGAGACATCAGACGCAAAAAGTGTTTTATTGATGATCCGTACAAAATCACGGACGAAATGCTATCGAAAATACATCCATTCTTTCTAACGCACTTTTCACGGACAACGCGAAAAATGCTTTATTCTGACTCTAGCCTAAACGCATTGTATTATTAAAGGGCCACTCCCACCAAAAAAAATGAAATGTCCTTATTGTGTTTATTCATGTTGCTGATATCTTACATGTGTTTGTTTTTCTCTTGTATGTTTAGTAAAAAAATATTTTCCTCTATATGTGTCACTGGGTGCATCCATTGTGTGATATTTTCCTCTATATGTGTCACTGGGTGCATCCATTGTGTGATATTTTCCTCTATATGTGTCACTGGGTGCATCCATTGTGTGATATTTTCCTCTATATGTGTCACTGGGCGCATCCATTGTGTGATATTTCCCTCTATATGTGTCACTGGGTGCATCCATTGTGTGATATTTTCCTCTATATGTGTCAGGGGGTGCATCCATTGTGTGATATTTTCCTCTATATGTGTCACTGGGTGCATCCATTGTGTGATATTTTCCTCTATATGTGTCACTGGGCGCATCCATTGTGTTATATTGTGTGTTGTAAACTGCCCCCCCACAGTATCTTTCATCACTTGCTCCTCACTGTGTGGCTTTGGCCATAGATTGGAGGTAATGGGTCAGGCAGCCGACGCACATCATTGTATTGTGTGGGATGTATTCAAAGGACATCACCAGGAGGTAGATTTGAAGTCTTTTAAGCTCCCTATTTTATCTCATTCGGCTGCCATCTCTTATCTCAGGTAGCTTGGGACTCGCAATAGCCTCCTGCAGCCGTATCTAACTGTTCCCTCCTCCACCTCATTTACTGGTAGATATTGTAGATTAAATAAACAATAGCTACAAAGCAAAGGTTTTGGTAAATGTTGCACCACGGGAAAAATCCAGAAACTGGAACCCAGAGATAAAATACCTAATTTTCTTTTTCTTTTTTACATGCAATGACTTCAGACAAAGAAAAAAAAAACAGAAGCATGTGTTTTATAATGTGTTTTATAATGTGTTTAGTGGGTTGTAGTTCATCTGTTCATATAACCAATGTACTGTAACTTTAGAGGCATATTCTGGAGCCCATTCTCAAACGCAATTCATTTGCAATATTCCATAATAAATCTAGATCAAGTTATCTTGATCTCAGGCAGTTGATGATGTGCTTTTGAAGATCGCGTTAACTCGACGACAGTCATGAATTATTTAATTTACAACCCAGTTGTTCACTGTTCTCATATGTAAAAATCAGAATTGCATTCTATAAAAAAAAATAAAAAATTTTGTACTTACCGCTTTGAACCACTCCACTACCAAGCGATTGTTCATAAAACCACTGGCTGGACCCTGTGGTTTTATGGAAAAAAACTTTCCATTTCCCACACAGGAAAAATATAAAAAAGTGTCTCTGTGTACTGTACATTTTTCACTGCTGGTATGCCTTATTTGATAGCCAGAGGGCTCTCTCTGCTGGCCAAAAAGTGCTATTGCATGTATATTATAGATAATCTTCATGTTTCCTTGAAAGAAAAACTGAACTCAAAGCTTTTCAAGCAGTTTCATCAGAGCAGCTGTCATGCCTGATTAAGGCTGGGTTCACACCTAAGCGTTTTACAGCGCGCTCCTGCGCGCTGTAAAACGCTCAAACAGTGAAATCCCATTATTCCCTATGTGGGCATATCACACCTGGCCGTTTCTCAGCGCGCATGAACACGCTGAGAAACGGCCTACGTCCAAAGAAGTGCGGGAGCTTCTTTGGGGCAGTTATCAGCGCGTTCGCGGCCATATCATAGCCGCGAACGCGCTGCAACGCACGTTCGCGCATTTTTTTTGTATGCGCGAACGCGCGTAAAAAAAACGCGCGCATTGCGCGACGCTGCGCTATGCCGTGGTGTGAACCCAGCCTTATTGAAACTTATGGGGCATTTTCTGGAGTTTATATGCAAATTAATTTAATATGCAATTGTTAGCATTGTTAAAAAAAAAGAAATTTTAAAGAAATAAAAGAAAAAATTGTTTGCAATAATTAAAAAATAATTTGCAATAAACAAAATACGTTTTTATTGCTCCCGAATAAGACCAGATCAAGTTTGCTCGATATTGGGGCACCGGTTTTAGAAGATTGTGTATACTCAGTCACGGTAGAGAAGGAGTTATTTATAAACTTATTATGTATTATACTTAGATACACATAATTCTGTACTATGTTACTGTGTCTGCCGCAACATTTCCTTTGAGGTTTGAATTGGGTCGTGTAAATGACGCGGAGTAGGTTTTAAATGTGACTTTTTCAGTGGGGTTAGAGAGTCGACGATGAAACAAAAACCATCTCTTATCTGCCTGCTTTCAACGTTGCTTTAGTGCGGACCGGGGCACTGCGGAACGCGGAGATAAAAATCAGAGATACATTTCATCTAAAAGTTGCAAAAGAAATATAAATGCGAGTTTTTTAATACACGTCGGTGGGGGGAAAATAAAAAAAAAACACATTGATAAAGGTGTCTTTGAAAAGTCTTGGAATGTAAGCGACGTTTTATTAAAAGACAGGTGGCGACTGTTATCATTATAAATTTTTTTTTTTAAAGGAATAATAATAAAAAAAAAAAATAGTCCACTTTTTGCGTTTGCTTCTCCTGTCCGGGTCATTATCATGTAAAACTGTTTCGACGAACTCGAGGAAAGAGAAATCACGGAAGAGACAAGAAAATAAAGCCAAAATGCAAATGATTTTGGAGGCACGAGCATCTTTCCGGCTTATATAGACGGCCCGACTTAAATCTGTTGTTTGATGGAGGTATCAGGAACCATGAATAGGCTTTTTGAACTGAAATTGATGCTGATCTGTTTAAAGGTGCATTAAATCTCCCAAATAGGCATCTGCATGCCATTCTAAGCTATTTAATTTCATAAATCTGCCCCTTTAAACCATTCTCTGCCAAAATAATTGTGCAGAAATAAAGTGATTTTTTTTTTTTTTTTTTTTTTTGCTTTTTGCATCCTCGCGGCTTTATCCTTTTTTTAGCAAGTCAGTTGTTAATAGGTTTATGGAGCGGTAGGGAGCATTTATGTGCGGCTGTAGAGAGAATTATACGGAAAAAGTTACCGAGAGCAATGGGATAAGTTATCAAAAGGGTTCAAATTACACAGAAAAGGCAAAAAAAAAAAAAAAAAAAGCATTAATGGCGTACAATGCGGCGGTATTAAAGCGAGGATTTTACATGTTTTATTCAACTTTTATAAATACATTTTTTTTTGGAATTTGTATGCTAATCAGCAAACTGCAAAAGTATCCCCATATTATCCGAGCTGAGAAAAAGAAAAGCTCAACGTTTCCATAGTGTCAGTATATATGCACGCTTTGTATTATAACCATATTGTAGTTTTTATTCTTTTATGAACATTGTACGCACCATTGTTCAGGTAATGCAGAGAATGCTTGGTTATACAGTTAGAAGCATGGATATTTCGGTATGGCTGTTAATTTTAGCCCCATACTCAGATGGAGCTTCGGGAGTCAGTGAAGCCTTAACCAGTTTACTGCTAAAAAAAAATAAAAAAAAATAAAAATACCTATGCAAGATTTTGCATTTAAAGACAATTAAAAAATTACAGTTGGCACATAAAATCTAACTTGCATGCCTTTTTAATGAAAGATTATTGTGCCCTCTGTGGTGTAATCAAATTCCCAGTGAGATCTCATTCATGCATGTCAATGTGTATTACTGTAAAGAAGCTGCAAGGAGCAGCACCTATCCTCACTGTAACAAAAACATTCCTGCAGCCAGGGACAGGGAGAGGGCAGAATAAAGGGATAGCTCTGGGGTCACTCACTTCTGTACAGGGATAAGATTCAGGGGGGTTATAATGAGTGTAAATCCATGCACAGTACAGATACAAGGTGTTGCTGTAATCGCCATACACAGGCATTATGCAGCACATACAGATACAAGGTGTTGCTGTAATTGCCACACACAGGCATTATGCAGCACATACAGATACAAGGTGTTGCTGTAATTGCCATACACAGGCATTATGCAGCACATACAGATACAAGGTGTTGCTGTAATTGCCATACACAGGTATTATGCAGCACATACAGATACAAGGTGTCGTTGTAATTGCTATCCACAGGCATTATGCAGCACATACAGATACAAGGTGTCGCTGTAATTGCCATATACAGGCATTATGCAGCACATACAGATACAAGGTGCTGCTGTAATTGCCATACACAGGCATTATGTGCCACATACAGATACAAGGTGTTGCTGTAATTGCCATACACAGGCATTATGCAGCACATACAGATATTGCATTGCTAATAATCTCATTCTGATCACTACAAATCCCCATAAGCAGGAGATCTCACCATGTTATTATCTGTCTGCAGCACATTTACTGCATCTGACATAAAGGCCATTTCCGCCTGTATGCTGATAATGCAGACCTCGTGTGAAACAGTGTAAGGTAAGAGACGCCATCTAGATTTCAGAACATTTCATCCCCACAATATTTGTGCACAGAATCTTCCTCCTCCATTTTTGAACATATTTGAGGGCCACCACCACCAAAAAATTAAATGTCCTTATTGTGTGTATTTTATGTTGCTGATATATTACATGTGTTTTGTTTTTTTAATGTTTAGTTTAGTTAAGAAAATATTTTCCTCTATATGTGTCACTGGACGCATCCATTGTGTTATATTTTGTGTTGTAAAACCCGCCCACCCCAGTATCTTTCCATCACTTGCTCCTCACTCTGTGGCTTTGGCCATAGAATGGAGTGTATGGGTCAGAAAACAAACGAGTCAAAACTATTGCATTATGTGGGACTTCACCATGGCTTATATTAAAGTGTTATTAGCCCACTTTCAGATCTCAGTCAGCTGCCATCTCTTATATGATGTAGCCTAGACCACACAATAGATCCCTTGCAGCTTTATCTAAACATTCCCTCCCCTTACTTACCCCATTGCCTCTTCTAATGCTTTCTTATACCACAGCTCTAACGTGAAACTTGCCATAAGATTTAGTAAAGTGTTACATCATGTGAAAAATCCACAAAATGGAAACAGGGGCTAAAAACTGAACTTTCAGGGTTATTCAGAGAGAGGTGAAAAGCAGGAGAATGGCTGGAGAATGGAAAACTCTTCTCGGTCAAAATAGTCAAACCAGAAAAATTTTCCCATTTATCTCACTTTCCAAATCGGCTATTTTGACCTAGCATTTTCCATTCTCCAGTCATTCTCCTGCTTTTCACCTCTCTCTGAATAACCCTGTTTATTTTTGCTTTTTACGTGCAATTATTTCAAACAGAGAAAAAAAAGTAGCACGTGTTTTACAAGGTGTTTTACAAGGTGTTTTACAAGGTGTTTTATAAGGTGAAGGAATTGTGCTTTATAAAGTGCTTTTCTTTGTAATGCACAAGTAATGTAGTTTCAGCTTATGTAAGCGGTACTGTCTCTTTAAGAAAATCTTCTCTCACCACACACTTCCACATCAAATAAATTGTACATGCATAAATGGACAGAAACAAAAGTCACGTTTTCTGGAGGTCGTGGAGCAGTTAACAGATTTATTAAAGCACTTTATTAAATGAGGTGGCTGCTTGTCACGAGGCCGCCATGTTTATTGTTCATATTGATTGGAACAGACCAGGAAAGTGTGCTACCCTCTTAAAAATGTGATGATGTTCACAAATGGCCCAGAAAGTGATTTTCAGTGGTTCAGTGGACCTACAGCAAATAAGCAATAAATCCCCCTTTCACAGCTGTAGCTGTTTATAGGCCATCTCTTCTGCCATCTGTTATGGATTGTAAGGGTTACTCATCATTTGGTAAATATGTCTGCCAGGCCAAATAAAGCCACTGCCTGGATGCAGCCAATAGGAGCTCGCCTTCCATTGGATAATTACTGCAGTGATTAATATGTGTCAGCATAAAATTAGGTCATGTGACTCCCGGAATATACTGAATGAGCAGGTTTTTCCATCAATGGTTTTTTTCTCCCCTGATGGCACAGCGGGCATATTCCAAGATGGCAATGCCAGGGTTCATCGGGCTCAAATTGTGCAAGAGTGGTTGAGGGAGCATGAGACATCATTGTCACACATGGATTGGCCACCGCACAGTCCAGACCTTAACACCATAGAGAATCTTTGGGATAATGTGCTGGAGAAGACTTTACGCAGCGCCGCGACTCTCCCATCATCAATACAAGATCTTGGCCACAAATTAATGCCACTCTGGACGCCAATAAATGCTGTGACATTGCATGAGCTGATCGACACGATGCCGCGGCGAATGCGTGCCGCAATCACAGCAAAAGGGGACACAACCAAATATTACAGCGTGTTACTTATTTTAGGTCAGGCAGGGAATATATATATAATTTAAAAATACAGAATAGAGGTGGATTTTCCCTTGAAAAAATTATATTTAAGGGCTTATTCAGAGAGAGCCGCATTGGCTCCGAAATTGCACCGAACAGTGAATTTCCCTGTACGGTGCAATTCCGTGGCTATTCGGCTAATCAAAAAGCTGGCAGTTTGCCAAATATTGGCGAATTGTCAGTGAAATACGGTGCCTGTTCAATGGCAGTGAAATCCCCCATAGAGAAGCAATGGTTAATCTATTCACAGACACCGAACAGCAGAGAATTGTCAGTGAAATGCCCTGATTTTCGGTGTTTTCATTCGGCAGGTTTAATCAGACGAAACCCATAGGATTCAATGTTAAAAAATTCCTGTTTTTATTAAGTATCTATTAAACTGTTTATTCTTTTAATTTGCAGCAAAAAATCTCTTTATTTTTTTTAGGATTTTTTTCGGCAAAATTTTTTTTCCATTCTTTTTAAATAGGGTTTTTTTCTGTAACAAACCTTTTCATTAATATTTATAGGACCTTATATATAAATTCAAGGCATTTTCGTCCAGTAATTGTTTTGCAAACATCTTTTAAAAATTGCTGTGTCTTTTTATTTTTTTTTACCCCAGCGTTCTTCGGCTTGTTGATTTTTTCCGGCGACTGGTCGGCGTTCTGTTTGGTGGATCGGCAGCTTTTTGTGGGTGCATTTGGCGGTTTTTCGGCGGGTTTTCAGTGGCTTATCAGATCGGTTCCAATGGCTTTTCAAAGGTTCTGCGGCCGTTTTTCCATTCGGTTCAGCGGCTGTTTTTCAGATACGTTCGGTGACTTTTCCCTTCGGTGGAATTTCGGTGCTTTTTGAGTAACCCTGTTAAGTCTTACTATAAATGCAGTAACATTTAGGCCAGTTGGGTTGAATTTAAATTTTTTTAATCATTAACCTCCCTGGCGGTATTCCCGAGTGTGACTCGGGGTTAAATTTCGCTACTGCGAACGGTAACCCCGAGCCACACTCGCGCTGGATGTTTACTCACCTCCTCCTGGCTCCCTCGCTGTCCCCGCAGTGTGATCGCAGTGTGATCGCAGCGAGCTGCTTCCTGGATGGCTCCCTGCGAGTCACATGATGCAGAGGGGCTGGACCGCAGCAAATTTCATTCACAAAACTCACTGAATACAAATGGAAATGTTTATGAACGGCCACTAGGTAGCAGTACAGGATAAGAAATAGACCATACATCGTCTCACCCTTGTTCTCAGACAGATTTCAGTGTATTTTGTTGTATTTTATTGAATATCATTTATTTGCATTATTTTGGATAATTATTTTTGGGATAATAAATTATTATTTCGTGTTTCAAACTTTATCGGACTCCGTGTATTTACTATTTTTTTTAATTAATTAATTTATAAAGGATTTTACCAGTAAGAACTCTTGATTTCACGGATTTCAGTGCGTTATTACAGGCTAACTATGTACAAAAACACGTTTCCTTTAAAAAAAAAATTATATGCTTTTAGACACAAAATTTTGAAAAAATTAGACCGCCAGGGAAGTTGAAATGACTATTTAACCATTTATTGTAACTGGTTAGGGACCTCTTACATTCTTACAGGGTTATTCAAAGAGATCCGATTTGCTTGCGAAAGGTAACCGAACGCTGAAATTCAGAGTTTGGTTACCTTTCTTGGCCATTCGGTTATCCAGAGAGCAGGCAAATCGCCAAATGTTGGCGAATTGCCTGCACATACGGTGCCTGTTCGGTGCCTGTTCGAGGGCAGTGAAATCCCCATAGAGAAGCAATGCTTCATCTATTCAGAGAACAAATACCAGCAGTGAAAGTTGTCGAATTGCCCTGCTGTTCGGTGGTTTCATTCGACAGGTTTATTCAGGTGATTCCACGGCTTCAATGTTAAAAATATTCTTGTTTTAATTCAATATCTAATAAACTGTTTATTATTTTATTCTGCAGAAAAAAGTCTCTTTACTGTTAGATTTTTTAGGATCTTTTAGGCATTTTTCTGGATTTTTTGTGAAAAAAAAATTTCTATTTTTTTTTTAATCGTTTTTTATTTTTTCTGTAACAGCCCTTTTTATTATCATTCATTGGATCTTATATGTAAATTTCAGAAATTTTTGTTCTGAGTTTCTTTGCAAACAGCGTTTCACTTTTCAAACACTTAGGCTAGGGTCAGACGAGCGTGATTTCTACGGACTGTACGTCCGTGCACACGGACGTACGTCAGTACGGAAGACACAGTAGTGGCCACACAGTCCGTTTATTCACTGACGTATATTTTGACGGATGTAGGAGGGAAAATAAAATAAAAAGCAAAACCATTTTGTCCGTGAAAAATGCTGGACGTATAAATGCCGTCCGTCTGACCACGTTCCATCACTCACACACAAAGCTATGCGGACGTTGCGGACGCAGCGCACTTTGTGCGGCCGTTCTAGTGGTTGTACGTTCTTGCCTGCCTTGCGTCCGTGGGCCGCAGCCGTTGTGCGTCCGCAGTTCAGTGCGGACGTACTTCGTGTAACGGGTTCCGATGGGCTTTCTGTCATGCTATCACGGACGTACAGTACTTTTAGGCGCAATCACGGACGTGAACACTACACTCGTCTGACCCCAGCCTAAAGCGTACTGTTTTCTTTTTTTTTCACTCCATTCTTCTGCGGTGTCGGGTTTTTCCGGCGGCTGCTCTGCGCTCTGATCGGCTCCTGCTCGGGTTTCTCCAGCGTGTTCGGCGGGGTTAATCCAGATGTTTTTGCGGGTTTCAGTGTGCGTTCGCCGGGTTTTGCGGTGACTATTCGTCAGGTTTGCGGCAGTTTTTCCCTGCGCTACGACGGCCCTGTGGTGCTTGCTGAATACACCGCAGGGTCGTCGAAATGGGATTGCAAAATCGCACCGATTTGAAGAGAACGAAAAGTTACCGAACGTGCGATGACTTTTCGATTCTCTTTGAATAACCCTGTTAGTTTAACATCAAGGTAGACTATAATTGTGTAGCATTCGGTCATGGCTGAATGATTGTTTTGAGCTTATATAACTAGAATTTCTTGAGCTTGTTTTAAGAAAAGCAGCTTTGTTTTTGCAGGAATGCTAATAGTACATAGTATCATCGATATGCAGCTTCCTGTGGTATCTCACCTTTCTGCACACCTAGGTCTATGAGCTCCTCGGAGACAGTTGTTGAGCATCTGGATCTTGCATAATGTGTCTCATCAGCATCCTATTCCATTCCTCGGGGTATCAATAGGAATTTTTTAAGATATAATAAAGAAAAGAGTAGCTGTCGACTTTTCAGGATATTACTTCACCATTCATTACAGACAATGCAATCTGTACAAATAATTTGCAACAGGAATTACAATAAAAACAGGGAATCGGCTTTATTTTGCTATGTTTTATTTATGTTTTTGGAGTTTTTTATTACTTTGTATGGATTAACGCACAATTCCAAAGGACCTCTTGGCTTAAAATGACAATCCGCATATGAATATGTATTGTTTTTTTATTCAATGTCCCTTTAAAGGGTGAGTGTAAACTCAACTCTAGTAACCAAAACAAACAAACCATTCAAAAAGGTGGTAGGCACCAAAACCTTGGGGGTACTCTGGTTCTGCCGCACTTGCCTACATTGCTCCGAAGACCTTAAGTATGTTTTGTATTTTGATATTGTGTTCATTTGGGACATTGTAAAGACTTTTCTTATTATTGAATCTAGTGTTCTAATTTCTAGGTAACTATTTGCTTTTTTTTTTGCATTACTATTGGTTTCTGTGGTTTATTTTCTGTACATTTTGTGCATCAATTATTGTTTTGCTTTTGATAGCAAATATTTACGGTGGATTGCTAAACATTGCAAATATGTTCATGTTGGATTGAACCTTAAAGTGCACCTGCCGTCTGCTAGAGGGATTTTTGATATGTGTTTTGTTGATGCATAATTAATCCCTTAATGCCAGACGGGTGGTGCCCGGTGGGAGGGGTTTAACTCTGGTGGGGCATACTAGTAACGGCCTCTTCAACGGGCACCTCTAGCCGTGGGCACGACGCTCATCATTGGCTACAGGGGATGGTCTGAGTTCAGGCCATCTCGCAGTAACCAACAGCGCGCAGAGCACGCCAACTGCTGGGCAGGGCCTAGGCGGCCCATAGACGTTAGCGGGGCATACTATTATGCCACGCATCTTCAAGGCCCACCCGCCGCAGGGACAGCATGGTATACCCTGTGTAAGAGTTAATCCAGTAAACCATTTTATTTAGAACTTCCAGTGGAGTTTGTTGAGTGTATGTAGCTCCTAATCTGCCTGCACTTCTCATGGAGGCGGCCATGTTTTTACATCATCTCTTTTGTTGTAGCGATTAAACATCTAAGCTGTATGATTGTCAACTCAGCCTGGGATGGCTGGGGGGGGGTGTTCAGATAGAAAGGATCCCTCTAATATTAACTCTGAACGGCTGAAAAGGTTTTATTTCTACCCTCACCCCACTGCTGAGTTGTAGTGTAATAGTGCAAATGTTCACACACACACACATATATATATATATATGTATATATATATATATATATATATATATATATATATTGTAAAGACTGGGGGGGACCTGACTAGACATGGAGCAGGAGGGTATGAGCCATAGTAGCAGTGACTAGGCGTGAACAGACATGAATTTAAAGAGTAAATAAATGAATTTATTTACAACACTAACAGGGTTATCCAAAGAGATTCGAATTGCTTGAGAAAGGTAACCGAACGCTGAAAATCAGCGTTCGGTTACCTTTCCTGGCCATTCGGCTATCCAGAGAGCAGGCAATTCTCCAAATCCTGGCGAATTGCCTGCACATACGGTGCCTGTTCGGTCCCTGTTCGAGGGCAGTGAAATCCCCATCAAAAAGCACTGCTTCGGCTATTCAGAGAACACAAACCAGCAGTGAAAGGTTCCCCTAATCCCCTGCCATTCGGTGGTTTAATTCGGCAAATTTATTCAGGAGAATCCCATAGGCTTCAATGTTAAAAATATTCCCGTTTTAATTCAATATCTAATAAACCGTTCATTATAAAATTCTGCAGCAAAAAGTCTCTTTATTTATAGATTTTTTAGGATACTTTAAGCATTTTTCTGAATTTTCAAAAAAAAAATTAAAAGTCCGATTTTTTTTTTTTTTTTTTTCAGTTTGCTTATTTTTTTTGTAACAGCCCTCTTTATTATCATTCCCTGGACCTCCTGTGAAAATTTCAGACATTTTCGCTCAGTAGTTTCTTTGCAAACAGCGTTTCTTTTTCCCAGATTCATACAAATGGTTTTTCTAATTTATTCACTGCCTCCTCTACGTCACAGCTGCTTCGGCTCTGTGTGATTCGGCTCCTTTTCGGCTCCTGTTCGGCTCCTCTTCGAAGGTTAATCCAGATGTTTTTGCTTGTTTTCAGCGTGCATTCGGTTAGTTTTCGTCAGGTTTGCGGCAGCTTTTCCCTGCAATTCGGGGACCCTGTGCTGTTTGCTGAATACACCGCAGGGTCACCGAAATGCAATCGGCAAAAGGAACCGAATTGAAGAGAACGAAAAGTCACCGAACGTGCGGTGACTTTTCGAATCTCTTTGGATAACCCTGTATGTAACAAAGAGGAACCAATATAAACAGACAGGAGATATCTAAAAACACAATACACATGAAACGAGACCAGGGAACTTTAGCAAAACATAAAGCATAGAAACAGACCTGAACTAAATACACAGTGAATACTAGACTAGATAAACATGAACAGAACTAGACGTGGGAAAACACAAGACTATACCTGACAGAGAATATAAGAACTGAGAAAACATAAGCAGGATCAGGATCAGAATGAGGCTTGAAGTCAAAGGGAAAACAGAACAGATTTGACTAGGCTAAGAACATGAATCTCTAGGAGGCTTGGATCACAAAGAGAACCTAACAGAACTGAGCTCCAGAACAAATGAGGCAGCGTCCTACTTTGGGCACTGCCTGCTTTTAAGCACATGAGTTCAATTGACTATGGAGTCCAGGTGTGTATCCATGGCATGAATCCAAAAAGAAACTGAATGTCCAGACTAGATGCAGATTTCAAAGAAGCCAGAGGTGGCACCAGATGCACGGAATGTCCAGATTCTTCACTGGCAAAGTCCACCTCTGCCAGAGGGGGCGCAGGACGTCATATTTAGTATTAGGGTTATTCAGAGAGCGTGAAAAGCAGGAGAATGACTGGAGAATTAAAAATTCTAGGTCAAAATAGCCAAACCAGAAAAATTCTCCCTTTCATCTCACTTTCCAAATCGGCTATTTTGACCTAGAATTTTTCATTCTCCAGTCATTCTCCTGCTTTTCACGCTCTCTGAATAACCCTGTATGTGTGTGAATAACTAGTATATTTATATACCCCTACTCCCCTCCCAGCTCCCCATAAAGATATATTTCCTTAACTAACACTTGCAGGAGATTCACAGCACTGCAGGACAGGGTTAACAATTGAACCTTCCTGAGCATCCAGGATCCCTATCTGTTAAGAATATCTGTGAGTCATTTACAAATACTCTGAGCCTGTAGGGAATTTTAGCTCAGCGGCAGCTCTGGGGGAGTGTCTCCTGCTGTGTGAGCCATAAATCACTTTCCGGGGAAACACATCATGGGACATGCCACAGCAGTGAGAGCAAACAGGAAGCTCAGGGAGATTTCCTTACAAGGATGTTTTGAAAACATTATCTGTCTGTCAGCACTTTGGCCAACACAATGTATTGGCAGATTTGGGAGAGCTTCCAGATGCGCTAAAGTTGTTGGGCACAATAGGTGCACTTTAATTAATCAATATAGACACAGCACTGCCTGATTTTAATATCATATTAATAAAGGTTTATATACTTGTAAAAGAATTCTGAGTGTACCTTCCTCTATTGATTTTTATATGGAACTCCAACTCTAACATTGCTATACATTTCTGATGCACCAATGGTTTTCAATGAGCTTTTAACATGAGTAAAGAGACTCCATTTGTGCAGAAGGAAATGAGCATTACGGATTAGAGAGCTATGGTAAGGATCTCTTAGACATTTGTTTTTCCCCGAGTTGATGTACATAAAAGAACAAACATATTAAATCAATGAACTTGCTGGAGATGTTACCACATTTCTATTCCTCTCCAAGGCCATGTAAAAAAAAAAGAGATTAGGAGAGTTCACTATGTTTCTCATTAAGAATTCAAAGACTGAACCTATACGGGCATTACAACATAAAGCCAATTACCCATGTAACTCCAGGCCTACCTCTCTCTTTGTTTGTGTTTTATGCTTATTGCTAAGAACCTATAATGTTTCAATTAACTATCTCGCCGTAGAGAGTCACATTATACTGTATAATGGAGCTCCCTGCCTTGGCAGTCCAGCTTCTATAAACTGCGTGCTATTTATACTTGACATAAATTAGAAAGGCTCCAGCGGTTACAAGATGTCTACAGAACATTTCTGCTACTGAGAACAAAAGGTCTGTTGTGCCGAGTCCCTTGGTGCATATTGCTACCAGGATGCTAATAATTACCTTGTTATGATTCATTTTTATTGTTGGCTTCTTTGTTTTTGTTTTGAAGTGAGAAAGCGCTAGAAGTTACGGGAATCCTTTCGGATCGCCAGGCCACGCTTCGTTTGCGACGCTAGCAACTTGCCCTACAGTTCCCGGGATATATTACATGCTGTTTGTCACGTTGCCATGCTCGCTGTGCTACAACAACATTAAGTAGCCCGACAGCATCTCTAATTTATCCGGTATTGCCGTGTCGAGTTTTTCTGATTCATGGGGACAGTTACGACCCGGTATCCTCAGGATATGGACGTCTTTGCAGGTTGGAGTTACGCGCTCTACGGTATGACCCAATGTAGCAAGATCTGAGTGATATTCCGTGAAAGCACCTTGAGGTTGCACGTGCAGGTTGTCCCTCAGAAAGGATGGAGATAAAGCGGATTCAGTCTTCGGAGCGGAATGCAGATGCCGAGCTTTGTTATTTCTCTTCTGCTTTTTAAGTCGGAGGTCGTAGGAAAACACAACTTTTATGTCACGGGGAACCGGGGTGAGGAATCAGACTCGGCAGCGTCCTTTACCTGCAGGAGAAAGCATGCCGTGCATTTCTCAAGCAGAGCAGTTTGTCAGAGCTATACCTCCAAGCCAAACAACAGCTGCTAAAAAATAAATCAAGCTGTGAAAATGTCACTAACAGGGCCTTCCTGTGGCCCCCGGGAGATGTTTTATTCCTCACTTCGGCTTCTAGAGATGAGGTCATGGAGTTAGCCGGCTCGAAGCTAAGCAAGTAGCGAGCACCCAGAGGAACGTACACTGTAAATGTAAAGAAATGTAGGGTGTTTTGTTTTTATGTCCGGTTTAGAAGTAAGCACGACTTTCACTCTCCCCTGAGAATGTATACGGGGATATTTAATGCTAATCCACTATGCACGCGTCTCGTGTTTGCAGCTAATCCTGGATGTATAGCGTTTGTGTTCAGGACTAATCCACCACGTACGTTATTGTTTATTTACAATGAATATTCAGCATCATGTGTTGTAAAATTAAGTATATCGGTTAATTATATGTTGAGATGAATGTTAATTGTTCCTGTAAGATTCTATTTGCAGAACAATAAGCGACAGGATTATATAATTTAGTTGTCCTCCCATGACTACATCTTAACTTTGCACAGGCTTTAATATGCGTTTGTCTGACGTTCTTTTATCATACATCTGTTTTAAAAGGGACACGGGAGCCATTTTGAACTTAAAATGATACTCTAGGGCAGCGGCGTCACAAGGGGGGCGGGGGGTGCGGCCCGCACCGGGTGACACCCTAAATTATTTTATTTTATTTTTTACACAAAAATATTTTGCCAGGAAAGATACATTGAGATTTCTCTCATTTTCAAGTATGTCCTGGGTAGGCAAGGCCTAGGCTGGCACTTACCAGGGGGCGGCAAAAAAACTACCACTAAAGGGCATATTCACAGAGCAACGAAATGACGCAGATATTTCAGTGTTCTGTTGTTCCACGCACATTGGCAAATCAAATTTCCCCGGTGAATTCACCGCATGGTCCCTGAAGTGCAGGGAATCAGCCACCGAATGCTGCCGCAAACCCGTCGCCCGCTGTTTTCAAAAAAACTACTGAACGAAAAGGTCTGGAATTTACATACAGGGTTATCCAAAGAGATCCGAATTGCTTGAGAAAGGTAACCGAACGCTGAAAATCTGATGTAGTTCAGAAACATCTAGAGGGCTAGCGTTTGACAGTCCCACTTTAGAGGATAACATTAGGAAAGAGAGCCAAAACATTGATAATGCAATAGAAGAGCGTTAAAAACAGCAACTGGCGCAATGTTGACATGTGGCTGGCATAAAAAGGCAGCCATTTCCAGCAGTTTCTGTGATGGGATGTGCTCAACATAAGAGGAGGTACGTTTACTGAAATTCACAATAATTTCCCTGTATTCATTTAAGATCTATAACAAAAACCTTGGTTCAATTCTATATGAATCACACTGTAAAATGATTGACATTGGTCAAAACACGAACATTTTTAACTAGCTGTTACAATATATCACATAAGTTTTAAAAAGGCTAAAAACACAAGTACACATTGTTATGGGACTCTGTAACCCAGTACCATCCAATAATATTTGACTCCAGCATATGTGCTTCACTCAGATCCTTCAGTCACACGGAACACCTGACACTGGGCTTTAAGGGGTTAGTGTTTCACAACTGGGATGAGCTTCTAATGAATCATGGCACATGGTGCTTATCAAAAGCCGAGCGAGGGAATTTTTTTTTACGTATTCCTGTAAACTAATTCCCAATATGTCGCAGATCATAATATTGTACGTTCTTGAAGAGATAGTGTGCACTGGTTACAGTTTGTCCTGTTGCCTGAGCTCGAAACATCTCTCCTATTCAACCTGTGAGAAGATCACATAAAAAATTCACAGGTAAATCTCTTGAATAACTCTGGACTCCTCATGTCAGCTGCTGTCGTTTCGTTTCCGGCATTCTGATCAGCACTCTGTGTTTACGTGTCCCGTGCAGCCTTATTGTTCACATTTAATATACACCTTGCTAAAGCTGACACATCTACGAGATCTTCATATGACAACCCTGAGCTCCGGAATCATTTTGATCAGGAAACATATCTGTTTGCATCATAGTCAAATATTTTCTGACAGTTCCTTTGTGTGGATAAATCCCCAATATGACCAATTTCTTGATGTTCAAAAAAAATTAAAAGATCTAGTAAGACAGAAGTATTGGGAACGGCAGTTGAACAACTAGACCAGGTTGTCAAGCCCCAGCCCCAGATGTTTACAGCCTACAATTCCCAGAACTCTTTGAATCAATAGAGAAACATGGGCGTTATAGTTCAGCAACATGTCAAACCTGTTTAACATCCCTGAACTAGACCTAGGATAGTCATTTGAACACAGATGATGCCAAGTAATGATGCACCTGCATCAATCCATTGACCGCTCTTGGTTGAAGTGAAGCCGGCATCAGTTCTGGCTCTATAGTCAGTGTCCGTCAGGTGCCAAAGTCACATCCATTATGTATGATGCAAACTATGACACGCCCTTCTGTCTGAATGTCCATTGGTCAGAAAGTTGGAGGATACCTCTATCCTTCCAGGTCCTCCACCTATATACACTCACCAGACCCCTTCCATGACTCTTGGTTATTCAGCTGCATTTATGCCTGTGACCCAACGTATCTCTATGTACCCTACCTGTCCCTGTGTGGATTCCTCAACTATCTGACCTTCCACTTGTTTCCTGTACTATGATATCTGAATGTTCCCTGTTGACCCTGCATCTTATCCTTCCTATCAGTACTCGTTCTCCTGCTTTGCCTGGTTCCAGTTGAGTACTTACCATTGGGTTCCTTTTCCTGCATACCAAGGCTTTGCTACCATTCAGTCTTGACACTCTTTTAATTTTATACATTTACATTTGTTCAAAATGGCTGCCTAACTTCGACATATGTTCTGAGGCAGTCTACATGTTTGATTGGCTTTTTTTCTGCTTATGGGATCTACAGCAGTACAAGGCTTGCCATTTCTCTTCCTAAAATGATGAATATGTTGTATAATGCCTCGGATAAAAGGATGATGACTGTTTCATATCATCTCGTCAGCCATGTTTATTTTGACTCTCCTCAGGATATTAGGATTGACATTGGCACAGGCCTCCAAATTCACGACAAAGATCTTGGATGACTTATTCATGAATCCCTAAAATGTGATGTCCAGTAGCTGACAATCCAATGATCATGGTCCCTGTTCCAGTGACTATTTCCATCCAAACCATCTACGAGCAACCACGTCATTGAGCAATCAAAACTCATATTTTACGACATATTTTGGATCCCCGTGTTTATTTAAATCATTAATTGTCCACTTATGTTAAGTAAATTACCATTAAATGGCAATGGTTTTGCACAATTTGACAGTATTTCATGTAAAACCGCTTCTGTTCTAGAAACACTTGGCTCCTAGAAATAAGGGCAGTTGTGGTCAGGAAATTTCATGTTCGGCACATAAAATATGTGTTTAAATTTCATCCGACAAAGGTTTCAACACCGAAGACAAGCTTACAAGAAAATATTCCGCTCACACCATACTTTTTATGTTTAAGATTTATATTTTTGTCCTGTTATCTTTTTTTCTCCTAGGAGTTCATAGTTTGAATTTAAAGTACTATCGGAGACGATAAACGGATGGAAAGCAGCCAACGGACTAAATGTATGGATATTTCAGGGGGTTAAGGCCAAGAAGATGCCATGACCAAACATTTAATTTGCAAGTCTTTCCCTAATTTACTGCCTGATAAATAAAAAAATAAAATAAATAAAAAAAGGCTTTATGATGGAATGGAAGGAGACTGAAAGACCTTTTTCACTTTCATAGATACTGTCGGTGATGCTAAATTACACAAAAAAGAAAAGCAACACGTGGATACAGCTTAACAGGACCCATTCCCATCTTTGCTTTTGTCATAAATAGCTTATTCTAGGTAGATAAAAAAGAAAAAAAAAACAGAACCCTGTACACATTCCTGATCGATTGGTTCTACATCTTTAACCCCTTCACTCCCAAGTGTTTTTGATAAAAACATATTTTTTTTAATAGCAATTAAATTTAAAATTTATTTGAAAGTGAAACATTAAAAATGTATATTTGCTTATTTTTAATCTTCCCTGTATTGGTTTATCCTTTACAGAAATATTGTTGGAATGAAAGGTTCTAAACTCTAGATGGTGTCCCTTATCTCAAACAATATGAACGAAGACAAAGACCTGGCACTCCAGATGATGGAAGGACAATTTTAATTAAGCCTTCAAAAGCAATGTTTTGGATTTGTAACCTAACCAGCCTTTGTCACGCTTGCTATACACCGCGAAACGGTGCCGTTGCGGGATTGGCCCTATAATATCCCCTTTTAAGGCTAGGGTCAGACTAACGCATTTTTCACGTTGTCCGTGAAAAAGTGCGTTCGAACGAATGGACGTATTTTTTCACGGAATACGCGATAGCGGTCATACGATGCGCAATTTCGGTCGTGATTTTGTACGGATCATCAATAAAACACTTTTTGCGTCTGGACGTTATGTTAGCCGGACATGAGCAGCGTCTGACGTCTCCTAATCACACACACATGCCGCTATACGGACGCAGCGCACTCTGGACGTCAGTAGTAGCGGTTTGACGTTCTATAAAAAATGCGTTCGTTTGCCACTTGGGTCGCGCGGACGAACTTTCGTGCGGCCGTTCTTCGTATGTTACCCGGCATTGGACGTCATTTGCTGCTAGCACGGACGTGATTTTGTGCGGCTAAACGCACGTTAAAAATGCTTTCGTCTGACCTTAGCCTTGGACTAATGTCAGACGAGCGCATTCCGTGCGGCCTGTGCGTCAGTGCACAACGGACGTACTTTCTAAGTGACGACGAGGTATTGGCCACACGGTCCGTTTTTGTGACTGACGTTATTTTTGACGGATGTAGAAGGGAAAATAAATTAATATGAAAATCATTTTGTCCGTCAAAAATGCTGGACGTCAAAAATGCAGTCCGTCTGACTTCGTTCCCTCACTCACACACAAAGCTATGCGGACGCAGGACACTCTGTGCGTCCAATCTAGCGGATTTACATTCTTGCCTGCCTTGCGTCCGTCTGCCGCATCCGTTGTGCATCGGTGCGGACGTACTTCGTGTGGGGGGCTCCATTGGTCATAATTATGTGCTATAACGGATGTACAAATGTGCGGCAACACGGACGTGATCAGTGCGCTCGTCTGACACGAGCCTAAATTAGTAGTGTCTTATACAAAGTGATTTCTTTGGTAGAACATATGAATCCGAGCTCTTAATTAACTATGTGGATGGAAAAAATTAATTATATATATATATATATATATATAGTACATATACTTCCTGTTCAGTGATATCCTTCCAAGATATCAATTCAAACCCCTGTGTGATAAAAAATGTTGGTCCCTAAAATTTATTCCCACAAGAAACTGTAGAAGAAAAAAATAAAATAATATCCCCCCCCCCCCTGCTGCTCCTCACAGCGCCGGCTGAAAGCAAGTCTCGACAACACCGGGAAGAAAGTTGTCTGACTCTGCATGACCACTCATACAATGCCAACTAAAAATACATGGATCAACCACAGCACATCTTCTTTAACACTAAAACCAGCTGATTGGTGTCATTTTAACCCTTACAAAGCATGATACAAGTCACTGCCACATACAGAGACACGCAAAACCGCAGTATGCCCTATTCATGCACAGTATAGGGTTGCCAGATCTGCCACGTTTTCCTGAACTCATATAATTTATTCATGCTGATGGGCAGTGCATGAAAACTGCCACCCCACAGTATGTATATTCCTAATGGTGCAGGTAAGGAATTCCAGATGACCTGCCTTGATTTACTTCCCACAGCATATGAATTACTCGAAAACGAGAGAAATCTCAATGTATCTTTCCTGGTAAAATCCTTTCTCAAAAAAAATAATAATAAAAAAAAAATTATACATGTTGCAGGGCATCGCTTTTCCCTGTGCTCCACTCTGCATAAATAATAATGCGTCCAGGAAAACATGGCCGACCTGGCAAACCTAGCACAGCATGTTGATGGGCTATTACTATAAGGCCTCAGGCTGGGGTCAGACGAATGCATTTTTCACGTTGTCCGTGAAAAAGTGCGTTCGAACGAACGTTCGTATTTTTCCCCGGAATACGCGATAGCGGTCATACGATGCGCCTTTTCGTCCGTGATTTTGTACGGATCATCAATAAAACACTTTTTGTGTCTGGACGTTATGTTAGCCGGACATTAGCAGCGTCTGATGTCTCCTAATCACGCACACACGCCGCTAGCGGACGCAGCGCACTCTGTACGTCAGTAGTAGCGGTTTGACGTTCTCGAAAAAATGCGTTCGTTGGCCACTTGCGTTGCACGGACGAACGTTCGTGCGGCCGGTCGTCGTATGTTCCCCGGCATTGGACGTCATTTGCTGCTAGCACGGCCGTGATTTCGTGCGGCTAAACGCACATCAAAAATGCGTTCGTCTGACCCTAGCCTTATTCACACTGATACGCACGTACGCGCGTATAAGGCTGGGGTCAGACGAGTGTAGTGTTCACGTCCGTGATTGCGCCTAAAAGTATGTCCGTGATAGCATGACAGAAAGCCCATTGGAGCCTGACAAATGAAGTACGTCCGCACTGAACTGCGGACGCACAACGGCCGCGGCCCACGGACGCAAGGCAGGCAAGAACGTACAACCCCTAGAACGGCCGCACAAAGTGCGCTGCGTCCGCAACGTCTGCATAGCTTTGTGTGTGAGTGATGGAACGTGGTCAGACGGACTGCATTTATACGTCCAGCATTTTTCACGGACAAAATGGTTTTGCTTTTTATTTTATTTTCCCTCCAACATCCGTCAAAATATACGTCAGTGAATAAACAGACTGTGTGGCCACTACTGTGTCTTCCGTACTGACGTACAATCCGTGTGCACAGACGTACAGTCCGTAGAAATCACGCTCGTCTGACCCTAGCCTAAGTGCGTACGTGCGTATTGTACTGTATGGAACATATGCAAATAAATGGCTCCATACACATAGCCGCGTATGGAGCCGTATATTTGCATTGCGTAAATGTGCGCAAAAACAGAATGGACCAGAGCTGTGCCCCCCCGGCAGCGTATTTCTCCGTTTTTGCACATGTTTACGCTTGTATACGCACGCATATACGTGTGTCCCAAGTGTGGCTCAGGGTTAAATTTTAGTGCTGGAAGAAGTAACCCCGAACCACACTCAGGCTGCCGCTGCATACATTACTTGTCCCTGAGCTCCCTCGCTGATCCCCGCTATCTCCTCCGGCGATCGCGGAGTTTTACTTCCTGGTTCTCTTCTTGCGTGAAGAGAACCAGGAAGTAAAACTCTGTGGTCGCTGGAGGAGACAGCGGGGATCAGGGAGGGAGCTCGGGGAGAGGCAATGTATGCAGCAGCAGCCAGAGTGTGGCTCGGGGTTAACGCTTTCAGTACTGAAGGTTAACCCCGAGCCACACTCGATACCAGGGACATAAAAAAACACACAAAAATATTTGTATTTTACGCGCACATACGCAGAATAAAATATAAACGTTTATATGTGTGAATGAGGCCTAAGAGGGGTGTACCATTGTCTACCACCAACTAACCATGAGCACTAGGAGAAGGGATAAGTAAATACGCGGCGGTTGGACATTTCCACCAATGCAGGTGTTCAGGTCGCCAGATCAGCCATGTTTTCCTGGACACATATTACTGTTTCATGCAGAGGGAGAGCACAGGGAAAAGTGCTGCCACGCAACATGTATAATTCATATGCCACAGGAAGGAAATCAAGACATGTCACCTGGGTTTCCTCTTTGATTTCTTACCTGCAGCATATGGATTATACAGGCTGCCGGGTGGCATTTTTCATGAGCTGACCATCAGCATGAATAAACTGTATGTGTCCAGGAAAACATGGCTGATCTGGCAATCCTGAGCATAGGGGAGCAGCATGCGTGTTGACCAACTGTGTGTATATGTGATATGTAACCAAGGAAACATGACTGAACTGGAAAACATGTCAGCGGTTATATGTTTCACTTCACGTGATAAATCACACAGTGAGCTAGACGATAGCTTCCTTTCTCATTCTCCTTTTTATCATTATTTTAACCTGAATACCAGTTTTTGCCTGCTCCGCCATGCTGGTCAGTCAGTGCATTATGGCCTTTTATTCTGTTCTTGAACTCACTTTACTTTCCAGCTGCCATGGTACGTCTACTTTCAGGGCCCTTCAGCGCTTGCCATTAAGCCAATCAATTAATCAATAGCTATATAAGAAAGAAATGTTTTGTAGTTCCCAACGATTACAATAAACTGGCTGGACATATTTTAATTTGAACAGATAAGTATATATATATACAGTTGTGTTCAAAATTATTCAACCCCCAATGCTGTAAAGGGTTTTAGGGAATTTAGTGACATTTGTAATTGTATTCAGAATGAAATCCTACAAGGACTTTTTAAAGAACCATATGCAACTAAAATGACATCAATTGGTTTTGTAATACAGTAGTAAATGTTTCTTTTGTGAATTCTTCATTGACACAATTATTCAACCCCTTAAAGACCACCACTCTGAAGAACAGAGGTTCATTCAAGTGTTTTCAATCAGACATGAAGGCCTCCATGCCAGAACTCCCAGGCGCACCCCCTTGCTGTCTCCAAGGAATAAGAAGAGTCGACTGCAGTATGCCAAAAGTCATGTGGACAAACCACAGAAGTTTTGGGATAGTGTTCTGTGGACTGATGAAACAAAATTAGAACTGTTTGGGCCCATGGATCAACTCTATGTTTGGAGGAGGAAGAACAAGGCCTATGAAGAAAAGAACACCTTGCCTACTGTGAAGCATGGCGGGGGGTCAATCATGCTTTGGAGCTGTTTTGCTTCTGCAGGTACAGGGAAGCTTCAGCGTGTGCAAGGTACCATGAATTCTCTTCAGTACCAGGAGATATTGGATGACAATGTGATGCAGTCCGTCACAAATCTGAGGCTTGGGAGACGTTGGACCTTTCAACAGGACAATGATCCCAAGCATACCTCCAAGTCCACTAGAGCATGGTTGCAGATTAAAGGCTGGAACATTTTGGAGTGGCCATCGCAGTCACCTGACTTAAATCCGATTGAGAACCTCTGGTGGGACTTAAAGAAAGCAGTTGCAGTGCGCAAGCCTAAGAATGTGACTGAACTGGAGGCTTTTGCCCATGACGAATGGGCGAAGATACCCGTAGATCACTGCAAGACACTTGTGTCAAGCTATGCTTCACGTTTAAAAGCTAAGTACTAAGATTGAATGTCACTTGGGGGTTGAATAAAACGGATAATGATGTGAGCACAGAAAAGACATTTGTGGTTATTTCATTATAAATGTTATGTTATATTTGTCTGACCTACACATGCCTCTTTGATTTAATTGTAAGCAAGATGACTGAATGGTCAAAATCAATTTCAAACTGGCCAAAACACTCAATTTCAGTGGGGGTTGAATAATTTTGAACACAACTGTATATGTTCTATTCACTAAGCACTGAAATCTCAGGGCTTTTCACTTTGGCGCACTTTGGCGATTCAATTTCGCCAACATTTCGACAAATTCACTATTCACCGTATGGTCACCTTAGTGCGCCAAAGATGGAGTCGTCGAAGCTTTATGAAAAAGTTGGAGAATGTCCCCCAACAACCCTGAAAAGCACAGAAAAGGGCCGAAGAGCACTGAAGTGGCCTTGGCGAATTCCACCGATCTGCAAGATTAAAACAAAACGGAAATCTCCTATACTCCTAATTGGTGTTTAAACCAATAAAAATGCATTAAAATGTGTCTAAGTAGTAAAAAAAGGTCCTTTAAAAAATCAATAAAAAGATTTGTTACAGAATAACATATACACGTTTAAAAAAAAATGAGAAAAAAAAACTTCAGCTAAAGAAATACAGAAAGGTGTTCAAAGAGATAAAGAAATAAATCGGGGTTTTGCTGAAAGCAAAAAGAACAAAATGTCTTTAAAAAAATTATTTAAAAAGATATTACGTTTATATTGAATCGTTTAGGCTAGGGTCAAACGAAAGCATTTTTACACGCAAACGTAAAAAAGTGCGTCCGAACGCATTGACGTATTTTTTCACGGATTTCGCGAAAACGGTCATACGATGCGCATTTTCGTGCGTGATTTTTTACGGATCCAAACCAGGAAACTTTGGGTGTCTGGACGTTATGTTGGCCGGACACGAGCAGGGTCTGACGTCTCCAAATCACACACACACACCGCTAGCGGACGCAGCGCACTCTGTACATCAGTACTAGCGGTTCTGCGTTCTCGAAAAAATGCGTTCATTTTCCACTTGCGTTGCACGGCCGGACTTTCGTGCGACCGTACTTTGTATATTGGCCGTCATTGCCCGTCATTTGCTGCTAGTGCGGCCGTAATTAAGTGCGCCAGAACGCACGTTAAAAGTGCGCTGGTCTGACCCCAGCCTTAGAGGGGGAAAATGTTATATATCTAAGTAATTTAGTGAAAATGGTGGCTGGGGGCGGCTGGTCCTAACAAGCCGTCCAATTTTGGACCTCAAGATTCCTGATGACCTCTTTGTAGCACCATATACATCAGGGATCTCAAACTCTGGGCCCCCCGGATGATTCTGAACTACACCTCCCATGATTTTCTAGCCATTTATTGCACTCAAAGAATTCTGGGAATTGTAGGCAATACATATCTGGGGGGTTGAGATCCCTGATATATATATATATATATATATTTTATATATATATATATTATTTTATCTGCTGTGAGTGACTTCTGCATCAGCGTGAAATTCACAGATAATAACGTAGATTTTTGTGTGATATTTCGTCAATAAGAGCGTCTGTTTGCGCCTCCAAGCTGCTGCACTTTTACCAGGATAAATAAACAGACTGAGCATGCAAATAAATTGGTTGGAAGAGGATGTGTGGAAAGAAGTGC
Organism: Leptobrachium leishanense; assembly: GCA_009667805.1. NCBI lineage: Eukaryota > Metazoa > Chordata > Amphibia > Anura > Megophryidae > Leptobrachium > Leptobrachium leishanense. The sequence continues at coordinate 4,675,512 of CM019073.1, forward strand.
TGTTTAGGGAAAAGGTGCAGCTGGTTAATCAATACGACGTGTTTTTAAAGAATACTGCAGCACCGGCTGTTTTGGGGCTTTTTGAGCCTCCACGCTTTTGATTGAATTTGGACCAGCCTAATACCTCACTCGCTAAGCACAATGGCAGCACGCAAGCATTTATTCTACGCTATTCTGCTTTGCTCTGCGTGGCTATTAATAACACCTCTGGGCATGGCACGGTTATTAATTTAACATTTTCTTACTCCTTATGAATTATTTCTAAATCGGCATCAAAACGAGGAGTCTGGCCATTTTGGACCACGAAAAAAAATGCAAGTGTGGCCCGTCTGGCTTGTCGATACATTTCTCAATGCAAATGTATCATCACAAAATGCAATGTCCTTATTGTGTTTATTCGATGTTGCTGATATCTTGCATGTGCTTTGTTTTTCTCTTGTATGTTTAGTTAAGAAAATGTTTTGCTCTGTATGTGTCACATTGTGTATCTATTTCGTGTTAGAAATTGCCATCTTTACAGCACTTGCTCCTCACTGTGTGGCATTGGGCATAGAATGGGTCAGATCTCCAGAAAACCAAGCCATAAGATTGCATGTGCGTGGGATGTAGCAAATGACATCACAAGGGAGTAGAGAGGTAATCTAGAGAACACTTTAGATCCCTTGCAGCCGAACAGCAGGGCACTCCACTGACATTCCTCAGCCATTCGGTGTCTCTGAATAGACAAACCATTGCTTCTCTATGGGGGATTTCACTGCCCTTGAACAGGCACCATACGTGCAGGCAATTTGCCAGAATTTGGCAAATTGCCTGCTTTCTGAATAGCCGAATGGCCCCGAAATGGCACCGTAAATTGAATTTCAGTGTCCGGTTACTTTTCGGGGCCAGGTCGGCTCTCTCTGAATAACCCTGTATGTCTAAAACATGAAGCCCCAGCTGGTTCAGCATGAAACTCCAGCTGCAGTAGCACTCTTTTGGCCATCAGATGGCGACGTCTGCCTGTCAAATAGAGCTACTACAGTACAGATATACATTGAGTATATTTTCCTTTGTTTTTTTACAATATAATTAATAAAAAGGGATTTTCCAAAGGATCACTGGTTCCTGACAGTGGCTCTAAGGAAAATCACTTGGTATTGAAGGGGTGAAAGGTGTAATCTCCATTGAACTCCAAATGTAACAATGCTGAAAACTACAATAAGAACAACAATGGAGCAACTCTGGATGCAGTAACAGTGGAGAGTATGGTGAAATTTCTGCTAAATAAAGTTGGCAGAAACTATGGTGGCGACAACCCTTTCAACTACACTGAGAACTACGTCAGGCATTGACAACTTTGGCAGACGCTACAGTGGAAATAGTGGCGAAACGTACGACAAACTGTGGTGGAAGTTCTCAAAATGAAAAATAATGAAATTCCCTAGCCTAGTGAACAACCCCTTAAGTCTCTCTTGCTTTTCTGCATTATTAGGAAATTTCTGTTAAGAAACCTGTAACTTGAGTTTCGGCTTCATTTATAGTCAATAGGGATGGGCCAAGTGTTTGATTCGAACAAGAGTTCGAATCGAACATCGGCCGTTCGAGTGTTCGGCGAACGCGAACATTATGGGATGTTCGTGGTCTGTTCGACCGTGGACATTCCATAGTAAAAGAAAAGACTGCAAAATGTGTTCACAGTTCTCTTAAATGTACTGGCAGCTGCCGGTACATTTAGGAGACCTGTGACTGCAGCCCCCCGGCCCCCGTGCATTCGGCCCCCCAGTCCTTCTGCTGCTGTTCCTCTGGTCCGTCTGCTGATGCTCCTCCATCTGGCCGCGGCCCCACGCCTCGTCTTCATGCTGACTGCTGAGCCCTGATTGGGCAAAGTCCTGCACCTGACCTGGACTGCCCAATCAGGGCTCTAATTCAATATTGAGCCCTGATTGGGCAAAGTCCAGGTCAGGCGCAGGACTTTGCCCAATCAGGGCTCAGCATGAAGACGAGGCGTAGGGCAGAGAAGCAGCGGCCGGACGGAGGAGCAGACGGACCGGAGGAACAGGAGGCCGGTACAGGAGAAGGGGGGTTTGTGAGGGTCCTGAGAACGAGCAACAGCACTAGTGGCTTGCTCTATGGTGGGGGCCCGGTCAGGTCTCACAAGGTTTTTGCTTGTATGTGCCATTACAAGGATGAATGCTCCATATGCAAATCAGGATAGGAGCAGGACATCAGGATCGGGACAAGAGCAGGACAGCACAGCAGAGGTACGGGGGTCGGGTTGTCTGCAGCCACAGGTCTCCTAAATGTATCGGCAGCTGCCAGTACATTTAGGAGAACTGTGAACACATTTTGCATGTTCGACCCCCATTGATTTACATTGTGTTCAAGTTCGTATTCGAACATTTCGGCTGTTCTAATGTTCGAATATGAACCAAACACAGGGGTGTTCGGCCCATCACTAATAGTCAAACCTGGACCTCTGAATTGGACTTCCTGACAACAGACAGTTGCACTTTCAGCTGGAAATGTTAGTGTTCCAAATCCTAAACAGAGATTAAAGATTGTATCTGAGAACTGATTCTAAAACTGAAATTGTATCAGGAAATTAGCTCAGGGCCAGAACAAGAGCCGCGTCAAAGATGAATAAGGGCTATTGACTAAACCATACATTTGCTTTGTGTTGGTTTTGACTGTTTCCGGATTTATTAACCTGACAATAGTCAGAAGTGACTGCTGCTTAGTCGGAGCTTTGATGAGAGCCGGGGCATTCGTTGAATAATGTGTTGTTTATTGACATTTCATAAACTCATGATAGAAGCCGTGAATAAATGATAATGAAGGAATCTCCGTATTCTGCCATTTCTTATCCTGGAAGACTGATCTAAGAGCACAGAATCGTATCCGATAAAATAAAAGTTTGCTCCGGAGTGACGAGAAATACTGTATAAATAAATAGTGTTCAGTCATATATCTGTAAGAGAATGGACTGACTCCAAAGGATAGTGCCGGGATAAGGAGGTGAACGGTAAAGATGGAGATATTTCAGAGTTACCAATAAAAAGTGATTTAATGATACTAAGGGCAGCCAGTTCCATAAATACTCATTTATGAGGATAACCCAGCCTCTGGAGAAGGAGTTGGGCCAATAGCCAGATATAAAGTTCAATCATGGTTGCTCAGAGTCAGAGCGTTGTGTGTCCGAATAATCCCATCTGAGAAAGAGAATCAATCACAATTAAAAGCCGCGAGGAGCTCTTTTGAGACCCATCTGAAAGATATTTCCTCTATACATTACAAGTATCTCACAATGGAACAAGGGTTGTATTTCTGCAGACAGTGGACCAAAGACTTCTTTTCTTACACGAGCAGATATTAGAAAGAGGGATGGAATGTCCCAGGGGCCGGATCACAACCTATATGTTAAAGGCCTTTGCGTCAGTCGTTTTCTGTTTGTGTCTCGCCTTTAATGTCTATAATACGACCAAGCCATTTTGCAAGAAGCTTGATGTCACGTTACATGTCCCGCTCACCCCTCACAACCTGTAATGGTGCGCTAACGGCGCTACCCTGGAGTAGCCTTTATTTGGATCCTTTAGGACAGATTCTTGAACACAGACAGCAGGAAAGGCTGTAGTACCTTGATTCCCACACCAGGGAGGTACTACAAGAAACCTAATTATCACCTCAGCTCCAAATGGCTTTGTGGCCAGGAGGTCACTGGGTGTAAACACATGAGCTATCTGTGTCCTTGCACATAGACATAACGTCATACATGAACATGAACAAGATTGTTGATGCAAGACTTACTTTTGAGACATACAGAGCGGGAACACTTGTGTTCATTAGCCTGCAGGGAAGGCCTACAATCTAAGATTGGATATACTGTATGTACTCAGCTATACAGAGGGGGAACACAAAGTTCATTAGTCTGCATGCAGGCCTGCTATCAACGATAGGCTTCTGTATAGCGATCAAGAAAACAGATACACGACAGGATACAAGACAGTAGATGAATTCAGCAACAGACTGGACAGGACTTAAATCTAGAAACTAGGAACAAACATGACAATGATCTAGACACAAAACTGGATGCCTTGAGAGAAGGCCTTGAAACCAGACAGACAAACAGACATGAAAACATGAACCAGAAAAAACAGACTAGAAACAGAATATACTCAGAAGCATGAACTTAGCTAAACAGAGGGGGAACACAAAGTTCAATAGCCTGCAGGCAGACCTACTATCAACGATAGGCTTCTGTATAGCAAAGACAGACAAACAGACATGAAAACATAAACCAGAAAAAACAGACTAGAAACTCAGATACATGAACATGAAACTCGAATACATGAACTAGAAATCAAGATACAAGAACTAGAACTAGAAATAACAAACACATGAACAAGAACTAGAAATAACAGATACTTGAACAGAACTCCACTCCAAATTACTCCCACGACAGTTCAAGGAGCAGCTCCACTCACCCTCTTTTAAAGGCTGATGGCTCCTTGCACTTATGCTAAGCCTCGCCCCCTCAGATGCCGTTTTGCCAGCTCTCAGTACTGGCAAAAGGCTAGCCAGCAATGCCACCGGGCACCCTGACCCCCCAGGAAGCGCTGCGGGGGCCAAGGATGTTACACAACCATGGTGGGAATCCTTTTGGACAGACTTCTAGACCCTCCGATCCTTGACCCTCCGATCACTAACCCTATCACTCCCAGCCAGGGAGAACAGACAGATCAACAATAATGAGTATAGTTTGGTCACAGCAGGTTTTGAGATCAAGTTAAAAAGGGTTAACTTCACTGGTAAGCGGAAAAAAGTTAGGAAGAGGTTTAGGCAGTGTGCTCATACACCAGGGGTTAACAGAAGCGTGGTCATACAAACGTTCTGAGTTGGCAACAGAGAGGGTTTTCATACAGGCAGATTTGGCAACAAACAAGGTCCTCATACACTCCAATTTGGCAACAGGGCAGATCGATGGATTATCTGAGTCAGCGGTATGCAGGACATACATATACTCTGTATCAATGTTATACACTCTGGGTCAGCATGGTGCACACTCAATATGCACTCTGAGTCTGCTTTAGGCACAACACACATACAGGCTTGGTCAGAAAGAGAATGGTCAGAAAGGCAGTCCGAGTCAGCAACAATCAGGGTCCTCATACAATCCGGTTCAGCAACAGAGCAAAAGATTCAGTAAATCAATGAGAGAATACACCAGGCGATGCGGGAACTAACTCTACGTCAGGGTGATGAGTCGACTTGCGCGCCCTGCATTTAAGGCTGGCGGCTCCGCGTCATCACGCTGAGCCCCGCCCCTCCAGGCACATGAACGGTCGGAACTTCTGGCACCCGGCCAGCCAGCGATGTCGCCGAGTGCCCAGACCCCCCAGAAGGCCTGCAGGTGCTGAGGATGTGACACTTGAGTCACAATACGTGTGACCCGCAGGGTGATAACACAAGCGCTGCTAAGTGCCGCAATGTTATCAGCTCCAGGAGTCCATAGGACTCCATGAAGATAGATGCGACATCCATCTAGGACGAAAGAACAAATACGTGGAGGAACACTGGGCACTATTTGCTCCCAGTATCCGACTGCCAATGAAGCAAGGAAGAGGTGGATCATGCTGACCTCTCCACTAAGGGATCTAAGGTGAGTATGAGATTTTTTGGTGGGGGTTACATTCATTTGTTAAGCGATTGTGCTGAAGCTCAGTCACTTATCACCAGGGTTGGAGAAAAGTGATTATTTTCAGAATAACGTCAGGTACACATTGAGCAATGGAGGATGAGCTGGTTGGAATATTTCATGCTTAATCATCTAGGGGCACATTAATGTCTTGCTTGCAAAGTATGGGAGACGTTACTATACAGTAACCAGGTGCTACATCTGAGACTCAAGCTCAGCTTGCGTCTCGGATGGAATAAGACGTGATAAAATTAAGCACAACGTTCAACCCATTATGCAGTATGGCTCGAGTGCTCTGCATATTGTCCTGATAGTGATCTGGCCCCAGAGGTGCTCAACTTTGCCTTCCAGATATTTTGGAACCTGATGAGAGGGATGACATTCAGGGGGAAAATAGTTTCAAAATTTCCAGAGGGCCAAGGTTAACCAGCCATGGTATGAACAAATCCAACGATCCATGCTACCAATAGTTTTGTAAGAGATGCATGTAACACAACGCATAATAAATAGTTAATATTATCCAAAGCAAACACGTGGCACGTTGTAAAAAGTCGGTGAAACGGAAAATTTGTGATTTATTGAGTTCATCCACAATGTTACGTCCTTGATGCACCCATCAAAGGCATTAATGGACATGGCTTTTTCTATAGGTTGTTCTTTCTTTTCTTTCGCAGACCTTTCTTTTTCATGAATTCTGTAGGACGATTCACTAGAAATAGCAAAGGTTCACAAAAGCAGGAGATGAGAGTTCACACCCATCACTAATTCTAAAGAAGCTGACGCCTGGAGCGGACAAAAGCCTGGTCCGGCTGATGCAATCCTTCAATTGGACCTCCAAGCACTGTCTGAATAGACTGTAGGTGCTCTTTTGTTGTGTAAAGAAATGTTCCTAGCGTTTCATCATCACTGAAACCTTCTACATCTTCTAGAAAAATTTAAGCCAAGCTCTTTTTTAGACATTTGAAGAAATGACGTTGTTCTAGGTGGGTTGTTCATTAGTAGAATAGATATCTATCTATAGTAATTGTCTCCTATTAATGAGGACACATAGATAAACTTCTATCTGGTCCCAACTGCCCATCAGACACACCAGGCAATGCTCAGTAGGACATTTCGGCCATGGGCTGGGTACTGATGCAGAATCCCAAACCTTACCCATGACCTGTCCAACCATCAACCATAAAAGGTATAGGCCTGTTTACGGCTAACCCAAACATGTCAATGGCCTGTCATTTGGGCTCTATACTTAGCTGGTCAAACCATCCTTCATCAATTTATTGGACCTAGTCCTTCCCTTCTGGTTTTTATTATTCTATCAACTCTCTCCGCTTTCCTTTGGACAAAGTCAACAGGAACATTTTTGGCTCCGTATTGCTGTTTACAGCATCAATGTGCTTCTCAGGGGTGAGTAACCTTGGCCTCCAGATGTTTTGGAGTCACATCTCCCATGATGATCAGACCCTTTATAGGTTGGTGGAGACTCATAAGAAATGTAGTTCCAAAACATTTGAGGGGTCAAGGTTGCTTACACCTGTGCTTCTCCTTTCAGCACTTGATAAAGGCCCTTTGTATGAAGCCAAAACGCTATGTCAGGTCTGTGTTTCCTGGGTGCCGTTAAATGGATTATGAAATGGATTGGGGGATGTGACCAGCTTTATTCTCTAGCTATACAGATTTCAAGGTTTGGCAAGCCGGTAGATGACGTAACTCATATTATTTTATTTTTCTTTATTTATATAGCGCCAGCATATTCCGCAATGCTGTACAATGGACACAATATAGGGCAGCGCTGTACAATGGGCACAACTCATAGGTGTCATATGGTTAGCGCTAGGGTTAGGTTAGGGTAAGGGTTACCATTTTTATTTTCTATTTTCTACTATTCCGATTAAATCCTAGTTTTTCCGATTATATTTGTACTTGGCCGATTTATAATCGAAAAAAATTGGATTGATTTGAGTTTTTTTATTCAGAAAATGATTCAGTTTGGACATCAGCAATTCGGAATTCGGATTGATCCATTTCCAAATAGATCCAAACAACCGAATCGCACATGTCTAATGATCACATATTACTTAAAGCCTGCCACAACCCAACGTACTCCACCCCGGCAGGTCCATGTCAACCATGCTGGTGTTGGATACAAACAAACAGGGTTATTCAGAGAACACCGAAATGTCGCCTACATTTCGGTGCCCTCTCATTCCGGCTCTTCCCTGCACTTCGGGGAATCACAGTTCGCCACCCTGTGGTGTATTCAGCAAGCACCGCAGCGTCCCCGTAGTGCAGGGAAAACTCGTGGAAAACCCCTCGAACACCCGCCAAACAACCGCCAAACACTCACTGAACACTCCCCGAAAACCAGCAGAAACCGCTGCAAAAACCACGCTGAACACGCCGGAAAAAGCCGACAAGCAGACGAACGGGGTGAAAAAAAACAAAAACAATACGCTTGAAAGTGTCAAAATTGAAACGCTGGTTGCAAAAAAAACTACTGAACAAAAATGCCTCAAATTTACATATAAGATCCAACGAATGATAATAAAAAGGGCTGTTACAGAAAAAAGAAAAAATGATTTAAAAAAAATAGCAGAAACAAAAATTGCCTAAAAAATCCCAAACAATGACTAAAAGATCCTAAAAAAAATCTATAAAGAGACTTTTTACTCCAGAATAAAATAATAAACAGTTTATTAGATATTGTATTAAAACAGGAATATTTTTAACATTGAAGCCTATAGGATTCGCCTGAATAAATCTGCCGAATGAAAACACTTCGGCAACTTTTCACTGCTGTTCGGTGTCTCTGAATAGATTAACCCTTGCTTCTCTTTAAGGGATTTCACTGCCCTCGAACAGGCTCCGTTCGTGCAGGCAATTCGACCAAAATTTGGTGAATTACCTGCTCTCTGAATAGCCGAATGGCCACGAAGTACGCTGAATTTCAGTGTCTGGTTACATTTCGGACCTTTATGAATAACCCCTATAATTTTTATAGCATTTCTCGTAAATGAAATCGTTCACAACCCATATTAGCCTGAATAATGATAATAATAACATGAAAGCATAATAGAATTTTAGATCGAAGAGATACTCCAGTCCATCATACTCAACGTTTTCCATTTCTGAAGGCAGAGGTAATGACTTCCTTTTCTTTTTTTTTTTTTTTGCCTTTATTTATTCTGTGGCAGCGTGGTGACCTGATTTAACTTATTTTCTCCCTTGAGTGTGTTCTTTGAAAAAAAAAAAAAAGAGGTATAGTCAAAAGATTCAATTTAAAAAGCTTAAAGGCCAACTACCACCTAAATATGGAAAATTGGCAATAGACTTGAAAATGTCACGCTCGCGAAACCATTAGTAACAATTACTTTTTGGTGCACGAGCAATGCAATCTGGTTCCACAATTGATCTTCCGGGTAATTTATAGGCACTTGTGATGTGGCCCACAGGGTCACAGTTTGCTGAAATAAATAAGCATTATTGATCCTGCCCAGGGGGGAAGCTGTCCTTTTCACACCTTGCTGTTTGTTTCTTATTTTAACATGCTTTAATGACTAGTCTTCAGCTCCTCGGTGATTGCCTTCATATTTTTTTTCCAAACTTTGTACTTTCTATCATTTATTATTGCGTCGCACTGTACATTATAACTTCCAAGTCTCATTACTCTCTCCAGCTCTGCTTCCTTTAACAGCAATTTCCTATACATTACCCAGATTATTGAGTTATTGCTTGTACAAGTCATCAGGTGGTGGTGAGGGACGGGGGGGGGGGCAGGGGGACGGGTGGGACCGGGGACGGACGACTGACTGGAAGAGGGAATTTTTCATTTGTATCATGTATTTGTTTCGTATTCATGAATTTACTTTTTGATTGCAGAACGAACCAGGGAATTCAGGATATGATTAATTTATCAACATAACCGGCAATCCATCTGTCTATCTTTTTATTCCATCTAATCTATCTTTTGCTTTTAGAGCTTCGACTGTGGACGGGCAAGAGGGACACATGGAGAAAATCAATCCTTGCACGAGCTGTACTTCGATACACAGTATACAATGTATTGGAAGCATTGATTTCTAATAGTTACAGTTACAAGTATTTATAAACAGGGTTATTCACAAAGAGCTGATCTGGCCCCAAAATGTCACCGAACAGGGAATTTCCCTGTACGGTGACAATTCGTGGCCAATCCACTATTCAGAGAGCAGTCAGTTCGCCACATTTTGGCGAACTGCCAGCGAGTACCTTGCCTGTTCGAGGGCAGTGAAATCCCCCACGGAGAAGCAATGGTTAATCTATTCACAGACACCGAACAGTAGTGAAAAGTTGCTGAATTGCCCTACTGTTCGGAGTCTTCATTCAGCAGGTTTATTCAGGCGAATCCCATAGGCTTCAATGTTAAAAATATTCCTGTTTTAATCCAATATCTAATAAACCATTTATTAGTTTATTCTGCAGTAAAAAGTCTCTTTATTTATTTTTTAGGATCTTTAAGGCATTTTTTGGGATTTTTTCAGCAAATTTTTTTCTGTTTTCTTTTTGTAACACTTGGCTGCTAAGGACGTGCTCAGCGCGTCCTGCCAAGTGCACCTCCTGTGCTATGGATGCGCTAAGCGCATCCTAGCACAGGAGGCAGCAATCAGCCGGGATTCCGGCTGATTGCTGCCCCCCCCGGTGCGGACTGATATCTGCACGTCAGCCTGGCACTCCGGGAACCCAGGGGGGAAGATAGATGTCATCGCGGCGGCACTATGACATCTATTTCAGGTGCCCCCCGCAAGTGAGGAGGAGGTGCCTGAAAGGGAGTGGGGGAGGTCCTTTGGACCTCTCTCCCTCCCGATCGCCGGGGGCTAGCGATCAAAGCCAGGCACTGTTTGGAAGGACACAGCCTGTCCTTCCAAACCGTGCCTGGCTTTAACCCCTTGGGTGCCGGATCACGATTCGGCGCCGAAAAGCGCCGAATCGTGATCCTTTCCTGGAGCTGGCCAACATCTTGGATGTCGGCCAAGCTTCCGGGAATGCCCCCTGATGACTGGCATCATCGTGCATAGCGCGATGATGTCAGTCCTGGAGTTAACCCCTAGTTGCCACCAATGGTGGAGATAGGGGGTTCCAATAATAATAAAAAAAATATATATATAAAAGAAATATATATAAAAAAATTAATAAGTTTTTTTTTGTTTGATTTGTTAATGCAGCAATATTGTTCCCATTTCAATTATAATGTGAACAATGATGCTGCACTAACTATTTTTGTATGAGGTGCGTTTGTTAGAAATAGCTAAATTTTTCCCCAAAAAAATGTAACGAGTCCCCATTTCTATTTTTTTTAACAATTGCAACTCATACAAAATATAACCGTAAACGCTTGCATGTTAAAATGTGAAAAAAAACAATTTACACATTGTAAATTATTGAAAATTCTAATATTATTGCATTTTTTGTTATAATATACAGGCAGGACATGACGTATACATATAATAATGACATATTATGAATCTGCCGAGTCTGCCGGAAAGAACGCTATATAATATGTCTGGGTAATATATTAAAATAAGGCTTCAAAACGCGGTTAAACATGATGAGCGAAACCGGTAAAAATGAGCTCAGCACAGGGGCGTGACAGGGTTAAAAGCATTTTTTCTTTTTCCTGTAACAGACCTTCTTATTATCATTCATTATCATAGGATCTTATATGTTAATTTCAGAAATTTTCATGCAAACAGCGTTTCAATTTTGACACTTTAAATCGTATTGTTTTGTTTTTATTACGTGTTCGGCATGTCTTTTGCGGCTCTCTGGACCCTGCAGTGAATGCTGAATTCATTGCAGAGTGGGGAAATTTGATTTCCCAAAGTGCAGGGAAGTGCAGGGATTGAGAGAGCACCGAAATGTCGGCTACATGTCTGTAGCGCAAAGGGTGAGACAAAGGGTGAGACAGAATAACAAATATACATACAAGTCAAACATACAGAAAGGTAGGAGAGAGAACCCTGCTTGAGACCTTACAACCTAAGACCGCCGCAACATGGTAACTTCAAGTTTTCAGCTCGGCTGGTCTAGGACGAAGCTGTAAGTATCAGCAAGTCGTGTTGTGATGTGTAACGAATCGCTCTCTTATCATATCAGGTTGGTTGGAATAGGGCAGTGTTGGCAAACCTTGGCACCCCAAATATTTCTGATCCACATGTCCCATGTTGCTCAGTCAACCTTAAAGCTAGAGGAGCATCAAGGTACATGTAGCTCCAATACATCTGGGGTGCCAAGGATCACCGTCGGTGGAATAGGGCAATTTGTGATGGGCTTGATGGACTTGTTCTTCATGAATAAATCTTGCTTTCTGCTTGTCACGGCACACGCACTAGCTACCATACCCTACAATTAGTCCCTTGCATATTAACATGGTCATCTGTGAAAGCCGTGTGGAAATCGATAGAGTAGCTGATCGATAAGTAAATCTGGAATCAATTTTCCTTGGAACAAGTTTTCGACCTTAATGAACCAAACGACAATTGACATTTATTAAATGTATACATGCATTTAATTAGGGTTATTAAACTGGCAAAAAGAAATCATTAATTTAAGACAAAGCCTCGAGACGCAAACCTGGGGCCGATGAAAATCCTATCAATATACATCACCGTTGTGCCATAAAAATACAAGGTGAATGTTAATGATTTATAGATGAATTGGGAAATGCATAGTTACTGTATAAACATGTTCTGTCACCGAACACAGACTCGCATCACTCAATAGAACAGGAAAGTATTGTAGGACGTATAGAATACTACGTACCAGGGACCCGCTAATGGACGTTATCTAGTAGAGCGATGGTACCCAGTCCTGGTCCTCAGGTCCATCAGGTGCAGACCTTACTAATCGCTGCCTCAGTGAAGAGTCAGAGTGCTCTGAACGGCTCGAGTTGCTGCGACCCACCGGGAAATTTAATTGGTCTTTTGGTGGGCCAGTCCTGAATGACATGAAGGGACCCTTATATCTGTGGGACTTAGACAAGCTGCCCAGGGTTTGGCAAGGGCCCTATGAAGTAGTGATGGCCGAACACCCCCGTGTTCGGTTCGCAGTCAAACTAGAACACCGGAAAAAGTTTGACCGCAAACTCGAACACAGTGCGAACACCATTAAAGTCAATGGGGCTCGAACGTTTGAAAATTAAGGTCTCCTCCAAGAGGGCATATATGCAAGATATTGGCCATAAAAGGTGTATGGGGGTCCGGGTACTACCCTGGGGGACAGAAAACAATGAAAAAAAGTAAGAAATAAGTTTTTAACCCTTTCACTGCTGAGTGCTGAACCATTTCACAGCTGTGCGCTGAGCTCATTTTTACTGCTTTTGCTCATGTTTAAACGCGATTTGAAGCCATGGGAAATGTTTGACTAACAATGAGTGGGAAATGTTTGACCAACATTCAGTGGGAAATGTTTGACCAACAATCAGTGGGAAATGTTTGACCAACAATCAGTGGGAAATGTTTGACCAACAAGGAGTGGGAAATTTTTATGAATCCCATAGGCTTCAATGTTAAAAATATTTCCGTTTTAATCCAATATCTAATAAACCGTTTATTATACTATTCTGCAGTAAAGAGTCTCTTTATTTACAGATTTGTTTATGATCTTTTAAGCATATTTTGGAATTTTTTGAATTTTCTTTTTCTCGAACTTTCCGCGAACGTCCCAAAAAAGTACAAAGTTCGCAAATTTTCGAACAGCCGATGTTCGAATCCAACTTCGAACCGATTCGAACCGGCAACCCATCCCCACCTGGGCCACTGAAAATATCATGGACTGTCACCCCTCTCTGCTAGCAGCCCCGGGAACCAATAACACTTGCCGCGTTGAAACCAGTTTGTAAAGAGCAAGCTTAGATATTTTTCTAGGTTTTATTTCATACCAACATTAAACAAGTGTCTTCCAAGTTAATCTTAGTATCTCGGTGACCATTCTCCTTTAAGTGTCGTATAAATCTCCTTAGATCTTGGCAAGAGTGGGAGATGATATTTCTGAATATCCATCGGTTTGCTCCTCACCACTAAATGTGCTGATGCTGTTAATATTTTTGAAGCTATTCCGCACACATTATTGAATTTGTGTCTAGAAACTCTGATACGTTTTCCCCAGGTCCAAGGAGACCTAATCTAATTAAGGATGATATTTACACAGAACCGAGGAGATGAGTGTGTGACGGAAACCCTGTCAAACTCCCGAGGACAGTTGGGAGCCTATAATATCTGAGGTTAGAACAATGTTATATTTGAAGGGTCATTAAGCAGTAAAACAGTAATAGTAATAGCACACGTAAGACCAAACCCTTACTGGATCTGCTCTTTTGTAGTGGAACAGGGCAGCCATATTTAATCGAATACCCAATAGTTCCAGAAGAACTGTTCGAAAAATGGTTTGAGGAACCAAGGGCTCGATTAAATTCTCTCCGCTGATTTTTTTTAAAAAATATTGGCTGATTGCGGCCGATATCTTTTTCAAAATATCGGCTTATTCAGTTGAAAAAATTCTGCCAGAGCGGATATTCAAAAAATGTTTGGCCAAAAAAACCCACCTGAAAAAGCATATTTTCAGACAAGTCATACTGATTGGTGCCTTTAATCACGACTTTTAGAAAAATACGATTTTTAAGAAAATATTTTAGTATTATTCCCTCTATTCTGCCTGAAAATCCAATTATCGGCATCTTTCAGCATTTGAATTTTTTTGGGGAAAATCGCCATAATGATAAATTCAAAATTCGATCGCTAAAGTTGACATTTTCATTAAAAAGTATAGCCTCGAGAGAAGATATTTGATCCAAATTTTTCATCAGGAATCGAAATGAACCACAAATTTATTTAATCAACAAATATTTTTTTTTTACAGCAGATCAACTACAAATTATTGAAATGCAAATTAAAAAAAATTAAACAAAATACACTGCAAGTTAAATTAATTAAGGTACAAATAAAATAAATACTAGCCAAAGAAGTACAAATCCAATTTTAATCCCTTCACTATCAAGTGATTTTCCCTATAAAACATTGTCAGAAACCAGTGGTTTTTAGAAAAATCATTTTAAATTATTTATATATCAAGTAATATTTGAGCATATACCCATTGTATTTCTTACTGTAAATAACCTATTTTGGCCAGTAGATGGCGCCACCTACTGCCCAACTGAGTTACAGCATTTTGAGCTGCTGGCCTATTTTCTTCTTTTTTTTCCTGCATCAGCTGCTGAAAGCCCAATGTAAGGGCATCATCAGAAAATTTTACAGTTTTAGCTCTTTGGGCATAATGCCCACAGGGCTAAAACTTTGGTGGCACCTTCTGCAGCCCAAAAGCAAATGAAATACATTTGCTGCAAATTAATTTCATTTGATTTTGGGCTGCAAATCACCAGATCGAGATATCTCGATTTCGGGACACCTGATGGTGTCTTTGAAGCCCGAGATTTTTCAATCTCGATAGTGAAGGAGTTAAATAAAAAATAAATCAAATAAACTAGAAATTAAATTAAGCTACAAATAAAAATAAAAAGCAAGTAAAGTGCAAACTAAATTAATTAAATTACAAATAATGAAATATTAACCCAAATAAACTATAAATTAATTAAACTACAAAGAAAAAAATATTAAAGTGCATAAAGTACATAAAGTGCAAATTAAATTAATTGAACAAGAAATACAAAAATATATTAACCAAATAAATTACAAGTTAAAATAATTAAAACTACAAATAAAACAAATATTAAAGCAAATAAAGTACAAATGAAATTAAGTAAACTTCAAATGAAAAATATATTAACCAAATAAATTACAAGTTAAAATAATTAAAACTACAAATAAAGCAAAGAAAGTACAAATGAAATTAAGAAAACTTCAAATAAAAAATATATTAACCAAATAAATTACAAGTTAAAATATTTAAAACTACAAATAAAACAAATATTAAAGCAAATAAAGTACAAATGAAATTAAGTAAATTTCAAATGAAAAATATATTAACCAAATAAATTACAAGTTAAGATAATTACAACTACAAATAAAGCAAATAAAGTACAAATGAAATTAAGTAAACTTCAAATAAAAAATATATTAACCAAATAAATTACAAGTTAAAATAATTAAAACAACAAATAAAACAATATTAAACTAAATAAACTACAAATTCAATAAATCAACCTTCATATTAATAAAAATAATTGAGTAAATAAACTACAAATAAAAATGTTTTTGAAAGCTTTAACCATTTCTCCTACTGGCAACTAGAACACATAGCATCATCAAACTGATATGGTAGGAGCTTCAGGTAAAATCAATGTGTTTTCAGTACCGGCACATATAAATAAGCACATACACACACACACACACTGGACATAAAACTGGCTGAAAGGCAAATAGACAGAAAACAATAACTGTTGTTTCTGATAAGGTGTTCTTATGAGAATACAGAACAAATGTGTTGTTAAACAAATCTCCGGTAGAGGAATATCAAAGCTGATCCTTATTGCAGATGATATACTGGCTGCCAAAGAGAATTCTTCAGGTCAGCCATCAGGCTATTATAAGTTAGTTAGCCTGTCTGGAGCCTGAATCCAGGAGGAATTCTTTTATAATACTCTGCTTTACTCTGTCTGTACGGAGCGTTGCAATCCTTAAAGAGATAATAATTGCTCGCCACCATGAGTTTTTTGTATCGTTACAATTACTATTAGGCAATCTTTATTCCTAGTTCTCAAATTATTCCGAGGCATCGTAAAAATGTTAAACGAGATGTTAAACAAGGTTACGGCGACATAAGGAGGACTCTCGCAAATAATGAAAGGAATTGATGGCAACACAAGTTGCACGTGCCGGAACAAGGAGGAATAAAATGAACATCTTTAAGTGGATACTCAAGGCAATGAGCTTTTATAACCTCTTCACTGCCAAGATATTTTCCATAAAGCCACTATCAGGGACAAGTGTTTTTTGTTTTTTTTTGGAAAATCACTTTTCGTTAATTTTATATCAAGGCAGGAGGCTTCATATTTTGCATTCTTTTCTCTTTACTAAATCACAGCAGCAAAGAGAGTTTTACATAGCAACAGTAATAACCAATAAACAAATAGCATTCCCACAAGAGAGCAGTAAGTCCCTCCCACAGCCTCTTCTCTTTGCTGCTGACGACCAGGTGAGATGTTTTTGAAACAGCTCCTGGTTGTCAGGCCTAGTTTAATTGTATTTTACTTTATTTTCGATCGATCTTTCTGTAATTTTATTATATGGTTTTTCTACTGTATTACTGTGGATTTAATCTGTTTCCCTCCATAGGTTCGTCCCTGCTGTGCGGGCACTCTCCTGCCTGCAGGTTGCGCTTTGCCATCTGTTTGTGGTCTCCTGACGGGACGAGCGTTTTACACCTCTGACCGTCGGGTGACTATTGGCGATGTTTTGCCACGTTTTTCCACGTTTTTAGCGTATTTTTCTGCACTTAATTACCCGTTGTGCGGCTTTCCCAGTTTTAACCGCGCGTGCGGTCTTTTCTCCTCAGAGCGTGGTGTTTTTACTGCACTTGCGCACCCTGGCGGCCATTTTGTTTTTTTTTCCATATGCGTTTGCCGCCATTCGGAGCTCGCAACGCTGACAGGCGGCAGCACACTTCACGCGTCCTGAGAAATAAACAGACTCCGCTTCCCTGCAGGACCCCGCGGTTAACTCAGATGAGCCCCGATACATACACATATACCAAGCGGCATTTTGTTATTACCAGCCCGCAACACATCGGGTGAGCCCCGATCACACAGCAATATATTGCGCTACTTTCGCGGATATATATATATATATATATATATAAATTAAAGATCCGCAACGGGTGAGCCCTGTAACTCCCGATTTTTTTGATGGACCCTCCACAATTAAATCCCA
This sequence comes from Leptobrachium leishanense, assembly GCA_009667805.1. NCBI lineage: Eukaryota > Metazoa > Chordata > Amphibia > Anura > Megophryidae > Leptobrachium > Leptobrachium leishanense. The sequence continues at coordinate 4,693,098 of CM019073.1, forward strand.
TCAATCAGGAGGAGCTTAAGGCCTGGCTCCTTACTGCTATTTCCGAGACCCTACCCACAGCCCTGGCAGCTTTATCTCCACCTCCACAGCCGGATCCTCCGGTGCTTTCTCGGGCCCAGTCCCCGGCTCAATCTGTGGACTCTCAGTCCGAAGCTGCCGCACCGTCACGCAAAAGACCCTGGAAGGGCCAGTCTGACTCCGCAGGCAAGGGCAAGGGCCAGCTAAAAAATCCTCTTGCATGTCTGCCCACCATGAAGGGGACGATATTTGCGACCTGGAGGATTACTGGGCTGATTACCCGGAGGAGGAAGGAGCAGAGACCGCCGGTGACCCGCCGGCTACTCCTAGCTCAACGGGTGAGCCCCGTTCTGATGCCATGGCCATTGTGCCTCTCTCTGCCACGCCAGTACCGCCACGCTCCCTGGTGTCCTCGGATACCACATTGTAGATCCTCGACGCTCGAGGAATACCCTCTTTCGACCCTCGCACTACTACCCACCCCATGTCTTCGGCCTAGCTCCCACCTGACCACGTAGCCGAGCTCCTGTGCTTTTGGCTACGCTCTCCCTTAGAAAAAGCAGACAGGGCACGTTTGCGCAAAATGCCCCCGCCCGACCTTGCCAGACAAGGTCTCTCTTACCCCGGAATTCGAGGATTTCGTCACCTTCATGGGTAAGGCTGGCAGGGATCCTCGTCGTGGTCTGGAACAGGGCCTCCGCAAATTGGCTAGACGTTTTTGGCCCCCATTCCGTTATTTTCGTCATGGCGGACAAAGCATTAACTAACAATACTCCGCTAGACCCCGCGATGGTCCGAGAATGGGCACAGCGTGCTCTCTGCCTTTTAGGTAACGCCAATGTTGGCATCTCTTCCGAACGCCGCAAGGCGGTGTTTTTTCGTTTTGATGCAAAACTTACCAGTATGTGCACCAAGGAGTTGGGTCCTGCAGCTTGGGGATGCTGTTTGGGGATCTCTTATTAAAAGTGCTAACTGTAAGGTTAAGGTCTATATGAACCTGCAGAAGGTCCAGTATAATATGAAAAGAGTCTTCCACCCACAGACTCATTTTTCCTCCAGGGCTGGCGCACAAAGAGGTCGGGTCGCCAGCCGATACAACACCTCCTATAGACCTCGCCTCACCACCAATCAGAGCACGGATGTGCAATATAGACCAAGCTCAATCCACGGGGGGATCCCGTCGGTCGCGGCTTCAACAGCCCTCGGCCCGAGTCACTGATAGACAGGGAGCTTCGTTCCCTGCAGTTAAAAGGGGCCATCCTCCCCGCACTAGACCACCCACGCTTCATAAGCCATGTGTTCCTAGTACACAATAAGTCTGGGAATCTCCGCCCAATCATAAATTTGAAAGCCCTCAATGCCTTCGTGTCCTATCGCCACTTCAAGATGGAGGGAATACACCTGCTTAGGGACCTCCTCTGAGACGGCGACTGGTTCACAAGACTGGACCTCACAGACGCATACCTTATGGTCTCGGTCAATCCTGCAATTTTACTGGCACCACGACCTCTGGCAGTTCACCTGCCTACCGTTCTGCCTCAGCTCCGCGCCATGGTGCTTCACAAAGCTCCTCAAACCAGTTATGGCCTTCATACGCGCTCAAAGCATCAGGACCATCATCTATCTGGATGAGATACTAATACTGGCTCAGGATCCCGTCCAGTCTTCCCATCACAGGGCCTTAGTGGTTACACTCCTGCAAGACCTCGGGTTCATAATCAACGTGGACAAGTCGGCACTTCGTCCAGCCCAAAAGGTCACCTTCCTGGGATTCAAAATAGACTCCACGTCTTGCCAACTACGTGTCACGGTGGGTCAGGGGATGGGGCGCCTGGCAGCAGCTTCCTCGCTGCTCGCTGGCCAGGCGCCGAATGTAAACGCTTCCGGGTGCGCTCACGTGGGACGCCGAGGGGCGGGGCCTGGCGTTGTGACGCGGACCCGCCGGGTTTAAAACCCAGTCTCACCATTACACCGGTGCCCTGACGTGGTATTCACCTCCCGCAGAGCTCTTGTGATATTTGGCTAACGAATCCTCCTGTGTATAACCCTTGGCATTGGCAAACGAACCCTCCTGTGTATGACCCTTGGCATTGGCAAACGAACCCTCCTGTGTATGACCCTTGGCATTGGCAAACGAACCCTCCTGTGTATGACCCTTGGCATTGGCAAACGAACCCTCCTGTGTATGACCCTTGGCATTGGCAAACGAACCCTCCTGTGTATGACCCTTGGCATTGGCAAACGAACCCTCCTGTGTATGACCCTTGGCATTAGCAAACGAACCCTCCTGTGTATGACTCCTGGCATTGGCAAACGAACCCTCCTGTGTATGACCCCTGGTATTGGCATTTACTCTGCTCTAGGTTCTGCCCTTAACGTTGGTACGAGGTCAGTCTATGTGGCACCCTAAGCACGCATCAGATTACCTCTGCTATTACTAAAGTCCTAGGGAGGACTTGTGATCTGGTCTGTACCCCTGTCTGGTGTTTCCCTTTCTTTATCTGTTACCTGCTTCATTGTCTATATAGCTTTGCCGACCATTCAAGGATCGGAAGAGTAGAAAGGGAGCTACATAAAGAGATCAATATCTTGGTAGTCAGAAGGATTCGTGACAATACTCTATTCAATACCTCTGTCTGGTGTTACCCCTTGTTTATATATTGTCTGGTTAATTGTCTTTCTAGTTTTGCCGACCATTCAAGGATCGGAAGGGTAGAGAGTGGTCTGCGTAAAGGGACCACACTTTTGGTAATCAGAGGGATCCGTGACACTACGTCTCCCTTCGCAAAAGCTTTGAACCATCAAGAAGACCCTACGAGGTGTCCTGACGGACACCCTCTGCCTCTGAGATCTGGCGAGAGTTTTAGGCCTACTCTCTTCCTCCATCCAAGCCATTTTCCCAGACCCATTGCACTATCGTGAGATGCAACGTCTGAAGACTACATACCTCTGCCTCAATCCCTCCTACGACCAGTTGGTCCCTATCACCCCGGAGGTTCGAGTGGAGCTCCTATGGTGGCTGCGACACATGGAAGCATGGAATGGGTGTACTTCGTACTGGAATCGGACACCAGCCAATCGGGCTGGGGAGCGACCTGCGGGTCCGTGTCCACAGGAGGTGCATGGACGCCAGAGGAACAGCACCTTCACATCAACTGCTTGGAGCTCATCGCCGGCTCCTTTGCTGTCTGCAGTTTTACCCAAGACCTCAGGGACTGCTCTCTACTCCTCCAAATGGACAACATCTCCACGGTCCAATATTTCCACCGGCTAGGGGGCTCCCGTTCCAAGCTCCTGTTGGACCTTACGCTCTCCCTTTTCAACTACTGACTGAAACGGAACATCTCCCTCACAGCGGAATATCTGCCCGGTTCATCAAACTATGTGGTGGATTGGGTTTCAAGAAACTGGAGAGACTCCAGCGACTGGAAATTGGACGATGCGACGTTCCAACACTTGTCGATGCTGAGAGGGTCTTTTTCATCTCGATCTGTTCGCTTCCCGCTTGAACCATCAGACGCAGGCCTACTTCAGCTGGCTTCCAGACCCGCTGGCGACAGCAGTGGACGCTTTCCTCCAACCATGGCCACCGTCGGGAGCCTACGCTTTTCCACCATTCCCGATGATCACACGCACGATCCAGGAAGTCCGCAGACCGAGGATTCAGATTCTCCTAATCACAGTTTAGAGAAAAGGCGCCTTAGAGGGGATCTGATAACCTTATATAAATATATACGGGGCCATTATCAACCATTGTCTGATAACCTATTCATTAACAGGACTATACATAGGACAAGGGGTCATCCATTTAGACTGGAAGAAAGAAAATTTAGCTTAAAGCATAGGAAGGGTTATTTTACGGTGAGAACCATAAAGCTGTGGAATTCTCTGCCTGTTGAGGTGGTTGGGTCAGAGTCTGTACAGACTTTTAAAAAAACGACTGGATGACTTCCTGCAGACACAGAATATTAAGGGTTATAATATTTAATATGTGGGTAAAAGCTTCTTGATCCAAGGAGAAATCTGACTGCCATTCTGGGGTCAAGAAGGAATTTTTTTCCCAGTATGTTGCATATTGGCGAGCGCTTCAGACTGGGTTTTTTGCCTTCTTTTGGATCAACAGCAGTAGGTTATGTGGGAGAGCTGAACCCGATGGACGCATGTCTTTTTTCAGCCTATATAACTATGTAACTATGTAACTATGTAACACCCCTGTGGCACGCTCAGCCCTGGTTTCCTCTGACGTTGGAACTTTCTTGTCTCCACCCGCTTCTGCTACCGTCCTTCCACTCAATTCTGCTGGACCCTCAAGGCAGGCCACACCCATTGGTTTTGGAGGGCAACCTTCCCCTGGTGGCGTGGATGATTTCCATGGACACTGCATGCTGCCAGGCCTATCAGATGCAGCTCGCTCCTTATTATGGGGATTCTGGGCTCCTGGCACAAGAAAGAGCTACTATTACACCTGGAGAACTTGGTGTAGTTGGTGTGTGCAACAACAGGCTGATCCTGCTACAGCCCCTCTACCTCTAATACTTAATTTTTAGCGGACCTTTCCACGACCGGAAAATCATACCGTACGGTTAATCTGTCCCGCTCGGCCATTTCGGCAGCTCACACTCCCTTGGGTGGTGTTCCTGTGGGTCGGGACCCTTCCGTGTGTTGTCTCCTCCGAGGCATTCGGCTCGCTCGCCCGCCGGCCCCTAAGTATGCTCATTTTTGGGATGTTGTGCTGATGCACGAGTTCCTGCGTAGCTGACCAGATAATGATTCGCTGTCCCTCCGTCAACTCTCGGCTAAACTAACAGTCCTTTTAGGTTTGGTGTCCTTTCGACGTGTCTCAGATGTTAGGACCTTCGATGCGCACGCTGTGGCTTTCTCCCCTGAGGGCATAGTTTTCACACTTACCAGGCGTACTAAAACAATTTCTCCAGAGGTTTCCTATGCTTACTTTCCTTCCGATCCCCTATTGTGTGTTGCTCGTTGTGTTTCCACTTACCTCTCTCGTTTGCGTCCCTTGCGCTCCTCTCCTATTGGCCAACTTTTGGTCTCCTATGTCACCCCTTACAAACCTGTCTCTTCACCTACCCTCTCTAGATGGGTTCGCTGGCTACTCTCCCTTGCGGGCGTTGCTCCTCACTTTGGCGCGCACTCCGTGCGGGGCGCTGCGGCTTCCTCTGTTGTGGACACCAGGGGTTCTCTGTCCGATATACTGGCGGCTGCTGATTGGTCCAGGGCGGTTACGTTCCATACCTTCTATTTTCGCCCTCGTTCCCATGCATCTGGGGCTCTAGTGCAGCTTTAAAACTGCAAAATATGAAGCCTCCTGCCTTGATATAAAATTGTGGATTATTCCAGCCTTGATGTTAGAATAATCTTAATTTTAATAAAGACAGGAGGCGAATATTTTTCCCTCCCGCCCATGCCCTGGTTGTTTACATTTACCGCATTTTCTACTGAATAAAAAAATAAATAAAAAAAATTAAAAAAAAAACACGACTTCGACGGCTCTGTGTCCATCATTTATCTAATTGTTTTTCCCTCCATTAGTAGGATTGGATGTTTGCATGTCTAGTTAGTCTAGTCTAGGGCTAGTCTTCTCGACCTTGTTCATAGTGTTCTTGATAGCTCTTCGCTAGTGAGTTAGTTACCTGCTGATTGACATGTTTCCATCGCATGGTACTTTCACGTATCCTCTGTTTTCTCCTTAGCCTGATTGGACTCCGTTGCTCCGCTGGTCTGCAGTTCTGCGACTCGCCTGTTGAACTCCGGTTCCTCCTGTTCAGCCAGTTGACGTCAAGTTCACTTAGGTTTCTTCATCTTCAGTTGTTCCGGACTTTCTGTTTCATGGACATTTCTGCTCGTCCCGCACGCAAGAAAAGAGGCTGTGGGAGGGACTTACTGCTCTCTTGTGGGAATGCTATTTGTTTATTGGTTTTTACTGTTGCTATGTAAAACTCTCTTTGCTGCTGTGATTTAGTAAAGAGAAGAGAATGCAAAATATTCGCCTCCTGTCTTTATTAAAATTAAGATTATTCTAACACCAAGGCTGGAATAATCCACAATTATACAGTATAAAATATTCGCAATGTGCTTTTTACTGCAGTAGCCACGTTTGACAGGCAGATGTCGCCATCTGCTGGCCATAAAGCAGTACTAGCAACTGTGGCTCCGTGCTGAATCAGTTGAGGATCTTTGTTATAGGCAAAATTTTCCAGCTGTTCAGAATGTTTTAGTGCTTCGGGTGTGATCAGTGGTTCCAAACGCGGTCCTCAAGTACCCCTAACAGGTCAGGTTTTCCAGATATCTGAAGCACAGCACAGGTGATATGATTTGCTGCTCCGTGATTGCAGGATTCAGTCTGTATTTTCCCCAAGGGAATCCTTAAAACCTGGCCTGTTAGAGGTACCTGAGGACCAGGGTTGGGAAACACTGCTCTAGATGAAACCTGCAGCTCCACACCTGTTCCCAGCATGGAAAATGAGAAGGAGAATTAGTGCAGCTGCATTGTTTGGTTTATAAGTAAAAAAGCAAACATTGCTGCTGGTTTTAGAACAAAAACAATGAGATTTTTTTATGTACAATATGGTCATATCACTTCATAGGGGGGACTCTGGGCTTTCCATTGGCACCTCACATTACCCTGTAGGAGGTATAGTACCAGAGATACAGGGGTCCAAATGACCCTCTTGTATGCTGGCTGGGGAGTAGCCCTCTTTCTGACATCATCATGTCCTTGTGCAATGATGTCAGTGTGCAGTGCAAAGTCCCACAGCAAAGCCTGACATAGATGGATCCCCAGATCCGCGATAATCTGCGGGATCGAGTCACTATCCATAGTGTCACTCCAGTTCATCGAATGAGCCGCTGTTGTGTTGTCTTTCTCTAAACGTGAGATCATTTAAAAAAGGAAAAAAGTAAAAAACAATTTTAGAAGCTATTTCAGACCAGTGTCTGTGAAAGTCTTTTACTCAACGTGGTGGTTTAACACAATGTTTTCCCGGGAAATAGAAGCATTGTTACACCTAACTCCTCTAGCTTCTTGACAATTTGTGAAATGTGTCCTCAGATCGCATTTGACTCGTGCCGCATGTTGTTTGACTTCTTTATTTTCTTTTAATTGGAATTGACTGCACAATTATCTGTATCTACTTGCGTTTGACCCCTCATTTTGATGTTTGCTTTCTTGATGTTGAGGCTCGGAGCAAGTTATCTGATCTACTCATTTTTCTTCCAGTTGTGTAAAATAAAAGGCTTTGTGTAAACCTTGCAGGAAGCCGATAGCATTAATTTGTTTAATCCAGACTCGTCTCTAGTTTACTGCCAATTCATTGATTCTTGATCCCACATGTTAAAGTTTGGGCTTGTAAGTTATTATAGCTTGAACTGTTTACCCTAAGGTTATTCTTCAGTTCTTCACAGTGCTACAATGTATTTATTTGGTCACTTCCTGTAACGCTCACGCTGTGCCTGGTGCATTGTCCTGTCTTTGCTATTTTTAACTTTGATTTCTGCACTTTTTAAAGTCATTTTTCATTTAGTCCAGGTGTATTAATGCAGGATAAATCCATCAGATTGGCGATAATAACAACTCATCTCCTCTCATCTTCTTTTACCTCTTCTGTACAACCTCCCTCCCACCCAGCCCTTATTATAATTTTATAAGCTCTTCCCTCTGCCTGCTTACACTTCTCTCTTGGTTTAACTATTTCAAGCCCAAGCTCTTAAGGGGCGATTCTAGTTCGCTGACTCTGCGGTGTATTCAAGTATAACCGAGGGTCCCCGGAGTGCAGGGAAAACCCGTCGCAAACCCGACGAACACTCACAGAAAACACGCAGAAACTGCCGCAAAAACCACGCCGAAAACATCAGAAAGAAGCCGATGAACCGAGGATCACAGCGCAGAGCAGTCGTCGGAAAAAGCCGACAAGCTGATGAACAGGGGAAAAAAAAAAAGTACATTTTAAAGTTTCAAAATTGAAACGTTGTTTGTAAAAAATATGCTGAGCGAAAATGTCTGTAATTTACACATAGGATCCTAAGAATAATAATAAAAAGGTCTGTTACAAAAAAAAGAAAAAACATTATAAAAAAACGTAAAAAAAAATTGCCCTCTCCTATGTTGGAGTCACCCTGTTCCTACAATTCTAGGTGCAGGGTGTTTATGTTTTCTGTGCTCTATTCCCTGATGTCTATGTTATATGATTATTCCCTTATGTATTTATGGTAGAGTGCTGTGTGGTATATACTGTGCTTTTTCCCTATGTGTAATCTGTATGTGAACAATTTCTCTGTTTCCACTGCTTCTACCCAAACCCCAGGCACTGGCTTAAACCAGATCTCTCTGACCCTTCCTCAGGCTTTTCTTCACCAGGATGTGTGTGTGGGAGGGGGAGACTATTGGGAGGTTATGCAGTATGGAAATGATGAGGCATGTTTTACCATTCCATTCTGCACATTACCCCTGTGTGTTTGTAAGACTAAACTGTAAATATAGTCATTCCCAGTTCTGTTTTCACCCTGCAAGGATCCTAGAGAGCAGAGAGAAATTGTTTCATTTTTTTTTTAATGATTTTTTTTTTATTTTGCTCTAAAACATAAATGTAAAAAGTCATTGTTGCATGTTTTTTTTTTGTTGGGGAGGCGGGCGCTCCACATTTCTGTGCCTACAGACTCCTGGGATTCAAATCCGTCCCTGAGCCTAATAACAATCCGTAAAAGTATCCATTGTCACGAAATCAATGTAAAATAGAAAAAACAAATAAAAAAATTATGTAAAAAGTATAAAACAAACCTATTCATGATCTGAAACGGGTGCATGTTACAATGTATGCCTTCACAGATAAAGATGTTTGCACCAGAAGAAAGTGGAAAGAAAGAAAGAAACATTGATTAATATCTTCAAAGTGACAAGGGCAATATGCAGCCTCCTCCACCTTACTGTACTGTTAACTATTCTGGCATTGTGGCTGTGAAAAAGATGCCATTGGGAACGTCGGGTAATAATGACTCCTCATTCACATCATCAATCATACAATCAATCCAACTGCATTTAACCAGCTGAGAAGAATTCCTCAGTTCAAATGAGTCTTTTTCAAGGTTGAACTGGATCAAAAACAGCATCCCTGGTTCCAATAACTTCCAATTACATTGTCCGATAGACACTCAGAAACATTCAGGAAGGCCGAGGCCCGTAGCGAGATAACGTCTACAGGAGTGAAGAGCGGCTCGGAAAATGGATTGGTCCTCACGGGCGGAAATTCATCACTTTAGAATTATTTGGATTTGAAGATTCTTGCTAAGTGATGTGCGATAAACTAAATGCTCCAAAAACCAGACGTGTGACAAAATTGGGGGGGGGGGAATAGGGGGGTATTTTGTATACAAATAAAAAAACATTAAACATTTATGTGTAAAAAATCAATATTATAAATTTAAGATTTTTATCTTTTTCTATATGGTTTTAACACCTTCACTACTAAGTTATTTTCCATAAATCCACTTTCAGGAATCAGTGGTGTTTTGAAAAATCATTTAATTATTTATACAGTATGCAGTACGGGAGTTAGGCTAGGGTCAGACAAAAGCAGTTTTAGGCTGGGGTCAGACTGAGGCAGTGCGAACGCGCGTGCAGCCGCACTTAATCACGGCCGCACTAGCAGCAGATGCCGGGCAATGACGGCCAATATACGAAGTACGGTCGCACAAAAGTCCGGCTGCGCAACGCAAGTGGAAAATGAACGCATTTTTTCGAGAACGTGAAACCGCAGGTACTGACGTACAGAGTGCGCTGCGTCTGCTAGCGGCGTGTGTGCGTGATTAGGAGACGTCAGACGCTGCTAATGTCCGGCCAACATAACGTCCAGACACAAAAAGAGTTTATTGATGATCCGTACAAAATCACGGACGAAAATGCGCATAGTATGACCGCTATCACGTATTCTGTGAAAAAATGCGTCCATTCGTTCGAACGCACTTTTTCACAGACAACATAAAAATGCGTTCGTCTGACCCTAGCCTTAACGTGCGTTAAGGCTAGGGTCAGACGAACGCATTTTCGCGTTGTCTGTGAAAAAGTGCGTTCGAACGAATGGACACATTTTTTCACGGAGTACGCGATAGCGGTCATACGATGCGCATTTGCGTTCGTGTTTTTGTACGGATCATCAATAAAACACTTTTTGTGTCTGGACGTTATGTTGGCCGGACATTAGCAGTGTCTGACGTTTCCTAATCACGCAAACACGCCGCTATGCGGACACAGCGCACTCTGTACGACCGTACTAGTGGTTTCACGTTCTCGACAAAATGCGTTCGTTTGCCACTTGCGTTGCGCAGACGAACTTTCGTGCGGCCGTACTTCGTGTGTTCCCCGGCATTGGACGTCATTTGCTGCTAGCACGGCCGTGATTTCGTGCGGCTAAACGCACGTTAAAACTGCTTTCGTCTGACCCTAGCCTTAGACGCACAAAATCACGGCCGTGCTAGCAGCAAATGACGTCCAATGCCGGGGAACACACGAAGTACGGCCGCACGAAAGTTCGTCCGCGCAACGCAAGTGGCAAACGAACGCATTTTTTCTAGAACGTCAAACCGCTAGTACGGACGTACAGAGTGCGCTGTGTCCGCTAGAGGCGTGTGTGCGTGATTGGGAGACGTCAGACGCTGCACACGTCCGGCCAACATAACGTCCAGACACAAAAAGTGTTTTATTGATGATCTGTACAAAATCACGGACGAAAAGGCGCATCGTATGACCGCTATTGCGTATTCCAGGAAAAAAATACGTACGTTCTTTCGAACGCACTTTTTCACGGACAACGTGAAAAATGCGTTCGTCTGACCCTAGCCTTATTCAGAGAGCACTGAAATGTCACCGACATTTCGGTGCTCTCTCGTACCCCGCACTTCCCTGCACTTCAGGAAATAAAAAAGTTCCCCACCCTGCGGTGAATTCAGCATTCACCACAGGGTCCCCGAAGTGAAGGGAAGCAGCTGCCGAATGCTGCCGCAAACCCGCCGGCCACCGCTGCAAACCTGTCGCAGACCCGACGCAAACCTGGAAAAAGAATCACCTAAAAAATGCCTAAAAGATCCTAAAAAATCTGTAAATAAAGAGACTTTTTGCTGCAGATTAAAATAATAAACGGCTTATTAGATATTGGGTAAAAACGGGAATATTTTTAACATTGAAGCCTATGGGATTCGCCTGAATAAATGTGCCGAATGAAACCACCGAACAGCAGGGTACTTCGGCAACTTTTCACTGCTGTTCTCTGAATAGGTGAACCATTGCTTCTCTATGGGGGATTTCACTGCCTTCGAACAGGCACCGTACTGGCTGGCAGTATACCAGAATTTGGCAAACTGCCTGCTCTCTGAATAGCCGAATGGCCCCCAAAATGTCAGCCTACAGGTAAATTCCCTTTTCGGTGACATTTCGGGGCCAGATCGGCTCTCTCTGAATAACCCCTTATGATATTTGGGAATATTCCCAATGTATTCCTTACTGTACTAACATATTTGGCAGGAGAATATCGCCATCTACTGGCCAAAAGGAGCTACTGCTTGTAGAACTGCAGCTCAAGACTACGTGCAACGGCTGGGAAAGCCCGATATAGGATGTTCCCCGGACGATTTTAAACAGTTCGGGCGACATGCCGACATGCCTAAAACCTTTGGACACGTTCTGGAGTCCAAAAGCAAACGGAATTAGTTTGTAACAGACAAATTTAATTAGTTTTTTTCCTGCACGGCTGCAGATCGAGGTAACTCGATATCGGGTACCTGATGGTGCCTTTGAAGACCCGAGTTATCTCGATCTCCTGAGTGAAGGGGTTAAGAAGGATTTTGTTTTTGTTTTTGTTTTGATATCTTTATGTATTTATTTTCCTTTGCTGCAGTCTGGGGGAAAAGGGTTACAGAGAATCGAATGTTTGCCAGCATATACGGCAGAAAATGATACATTAAGTATCTCTGTCTCCAATCCATCCGAATCGTATGATGCACTTTGTATATCAGCTGTCAGCCCGCCTTTCAAATCATCCTAATAATATCAGTTTTCACCGGGTCCTGTCACGTAGCCACGCTTTGCTTTTATGCACGAAGATATCAGAGAATCCCTGCCTGTGTTACATTTTTATACGTGTAACGCTGAATATGTGCGCTTTGATTTCTTTTATTTTGTATGTGTTACAAAGTGTGTTATTTTGGGGAAGAGAGATTTTTTTGTTACGTGGTGCTTTTCTGGTTGATTTACTTGCGGCACTGGAAGTGCTTTCAAGCTGTTGTGGATTTAAGGACGTAAGCTTGCAAATAAATTGCATGGTGTGGGCTGTTTCGGAAATAAGTGCTGTTAGGAAAAAGTGCAAGTGTTTAATCAATAAAGTGTTCTGTCACACAAAGGCTGGAGCTTAGCTCGTTTTGGCATATCCCTTTTAAAGTAATGGCTTTCCCTTAACCTCATGGTGGGATGTTTATTAAAAAAAAAAAAAATTACAAAAAAATCTTTATTGTGAATCTGGTCATATATGTATTTATAAAGGATCATGGAGCTCTATAAATATATCAGAATGATATGAATATTCAGTTTTACTCATTATTTCAGGGATCGATTTTCAAATGAAAAAGGATTGTCAAGTCAATACATTTAACCCCTTCACTACCAAGTGATTTTCCAAAAAAACATTGTCAGAAACCAGTGTTTTTTTTTTTTTCCATATAAAAGTTTTTTATTGAGGTTCACACGTAAAGAACAAATGCCAGAATAAAACACAAATATTGAAAGAAGAACGGATCACGCAGGATCCTACACCTAAACAGGTCTAGCAGCAACATAAAAATTGCTTATAACAAATCGGTTGAACCAACATTTTCATTCTAAACTAAGGTACATTAAAATTATAAGGCATAACAAAAAGCACACAAAAATATAAAAATACTTAAAAATAAAAAAAAGAGAAAAAGAGAAAAAATATGCTCATTTAGGTCCAATATCAGCAACAAATATAGTACCATTTTTTTAAAAAAACCATTTTAAATTAATGATACATTAAAAAATATTTGAGTTTATACCCATTGTATTTCTTACTGTAAATAACCTATTTTGGCCAGTAGATGGCGACATCTACTGCCAAACTGAGTTACAGCACTTTGAGCTGCTGATCGATTTTCTTTGTCTTTGGGCATTATGCCCACAGGGCTAAAACTTTGGGGGCACCTTCTGCAGCCCAAAAGCAAACAAATTTTTTTTGCTGCAAACTAATTGCATTTGCTTTTAGGCCGCAGATCAGCAGATATTGGGTAACCGGGTGATGCCTCTGAAGCCCAAGATATCTCAATCTCGAGATTGAAGGGGTTAATCGTGTGTTTAATGTAGAGTAAGGGTAAAATCAGAAACCTTGACCCCCCCAGATGCTTTAGAACTACATGTCCCACGATGCTCAGCCACTTATTAGGGGCACAATTCCGACCTTGGCATAAATGTAACCAGAGTTGCTGTAAACCTAACCACTGCATAGACTATGGGCCTGATTACAACCTGGACGTTAATCTCTTCACTACTGAGATCGAGATATCTCAGGCTTCAGGTCCCGATGTCGAGTTATCTCGATCTGCAGCCCAAAAGCAAATGAAATTTATTTGCTGCAAGAAAATTTCATTAACTTTTGGGCTGCAGAAGGTGCCCCCAAAATTTTTAGGCCCTGTGGACATAATGCCTAGAGAGCTAAAACAATAAAATTAGCAAACGGAATGTCCTGACTTCGGACATTCAGCAAGCCCATGCAAGGAACACGAGCTGCAACTGTAACAGCTGTAACTTAATCTGGCAGTAGATGGTGCCATCTACTGGCCATATATGTTAGTGCAGTAAGAAATACATCGGGAATATGCCCAAAAAATTTCTTACTGTATAAAGATTTTGAAAAGATTTTTCAAAAAAACACTGGTTCCTGACAATTTTTTTTTGAAAATCACTCGGTAGTGAAGGGGGTTAAAGGAAAGACACAAATGGAAAATGTTTGTGTCTGCCATTTTCCGTTTGTGACTCATATTTAGAGTCTGTATTACGACCGAGACGCTTTGCCAGTTGCTCGAGTCATAACACAACTAGGGATGTGCGTTTCGGGTTTCGGAATTTCGGAATTTTCACGAAATTTCCCGATTCATGTTTTCGGATGCGTCCGAATTTCCGAAAATTTTTAGATCCGAAAATGGCAGATCCGAAAAGTTTTCCGAGCCGAAACGAAATATTTTCGGAATTTTCCAATGGACTTGAAATGTGTCAAATCGAAATTTATTGCTTTGAAACGAGGAGAACAGACGTTCCGAAAAAACGAAAATTTCCGAAATTACGAAAAGTCGATACAAAAAACGAGCAAAGTGACACGAAAATACGAAAAATGGTCGAAATTCCGAAAACATGCACAATTCCGAAAAACGAAAATTTCCGAAATTACGAAAAGTCGATACAAAAAACGAGCTAAGTGACACGAAAATCCAAAAAATGGTTGATATTCCGAAAAAAAATGTACACGATAAACGAATCGAGCCGAACCGAATCGAAACAGAAATCGGTCGAAACGAGCCGAATCGAAAAGTTTAAAAATCCGAAAAATCGAACCGAATCGAACCGAAAAAAAAATCGGTGCACAAGCCTAAACACAACCGAGAGCGATAGCACCAGCATACATGAAGGAACACTGAGAACTATTTTCTCTTGGTGCTTCTCTGCCCGCGGACCGAGGAAGCAGCAGATTGCGACGCTCGCACCGCTGAGGGATCTGAGGTGAGTATTGGATATTTTGGGTGCTTTTAGTTTTGTGTGTTACGTGGTTGTGCTGAAGCGAAATCACTTAACACCAGGATCAGATGCAGATGGAGAGCGAGCTTATTGGAATAGCTTGTTCTCCATCTGCTGGAGCCACGTTAGCATCTCCCGTGCAATGTATGGCAGATGCTAATGTACAGTAACCTGCGCTATATCAGGGACGCAAGCTGAGCAGAACTTGCGTCTCAGATGGAATAGGATGGGATAAAAATAAGCACAGTGCTCGAGACGCCACGCTGTTTGGCTCAAGTGATCTGCTTAATAGCCAGGTTACTTATGATCAGACCCTATAATGGTTCTTGTAAGTTTACAAAAGTTTACACCAAGCTTGGGATAGAGCCGTAGGATGGTTGTACCTCCTGTGAGATGTAGTTCTGACCAAAACACCGGGAAGATGAGTTTACTGACCCACGAAATAGGGTATCGATACAAAAAAACTCAATTTTTTTTAATACTCTGTCAAGAGTAGCGATGGGCTGCCGGTTTGAATCGGTTCGAAGTTCGATTCGAACATCGGCTGTTTGGAAAAATCGCGAACTTCGAACTTTTCGGGTGTTCGCGGAAAGTTGGAAAAAAGTTTTTTTTAAAAATGCTTAAAAGATCCTAAAAAAATCTAAAAATAAAGAGACTTTTTACTGCAGAATATAATAAAAAACCGTTTATTAGATATTGAATTAAAACGGGAATATTTTTAACATTGAAGCCTATGGGATTCATAAACATTTCCCACTCATTGTTGGTCAAACATTTCCCACTCATTGTTGGTCAAACATTTCCCACTCTTTGTTGGTCAAACATTTCCCACTCATTGTTGGTCAAACAGTTCCCACTGCTTATTGGTCGAACATTTCCCACTCATTGTTGGTCAAACATTTCCCACTCATTGTTGGTCAAACATTTCCCATGGCTTCAAGTCGCGTTTAAACATGAGCAAAAGGAGTAAAAATTAGCTCAGAGCACAGCGGTGAAATGGCTCAGCACTCAGCAGTGAAAGGGTTAAAAAATATATTTTTTCTTTTTTCATTGTTTCCTGTCCCCCAGGGCAGTACCCAGACCCCCATACACCTTTTATGGCCAATATCTTGCATATATGCTCTCTTGGAGGGGACCTTAATTTTCAAACGTTCGAGCCCCATTGACTTGCATTGTGTTCAAGTTCGCGGTCGAACCTTTTCGGGTGTTTGAGTTCGAATGCGAGCCGAACACGGGGGTGTTCGGCCCGTCACTAGTCAAGAGCCTAGGTCAGTTATGGTGAACTTTGGTATGCCAGATGTTCCTTCCTACCTTCCCCCTCACCTTGATTGCTTCCTTCCTCTCTACTTTCCTTCCTCCCTACTTTCTTTTCTCTCCTTTACTGTAACAGATCTCTGTGCCCGGACAGGGTCACATCTGCCAAATGCGCTTCCTCGCTGTACACCCAGTTTCTCCTCGTGACTCTCACACCTTTCTCTAGTACCTTAGCCGCAGCTTAAGGTCCGGTGCATGTAGAGAGCCTGGCTAGCACCCCCAGAAATAAGCCGTAGCTGTAGACCTGGAGCCTTTTCCTTGGCACAGCGGGCAGAAGATTCCTGGTACCCCAAATCATGAGTCGTGACTTCAAGCTTGATCAGAATAGGACTGACTGTTTATTACACAGCACCGAGATACACTCAACCATCAACCTCATTTGCATACAATCAAGCAGATAGCTGCACATATCAGATAACTACACAGGACCGTCAAACAATGGAGAATGGGGGAAGGAGAAAGCGGGGTAAACAAAAGGAATTTCTTACAGAGAGAACTTACACAACAGAGAGGGCAGGTACTATACAGAGATCACACTATGCAGAGAAAAGGTTAGATATTTGAGGGAATTAGGCTTGTGCACCGATTTTTTTTCGGTTTGATTCGGTTCGATTTGTTCGGATGTTTAAAATTTTCGATTCGGCTAGTTTCGAACGATTTCTGTTTCGATTCGGTTCAGTTCAACTCGTTTTTCGTGTACATATTTTTTCGGAATATCGACCATTTTTTGTGTTTTCGGGTCACTCTGCTCGTTTTTTGTATCGACTTTTCGTGATTTCGGAAATTTTCGTTTTTTTCGGAACGTCTGTTCTCCTCGTTTCAAAGTGTCTAACGCTATTCGTTTTGACGTAAACTACTATGGTTTACTTTTTTTATACTTTATATATTTTTTTATAATTAATTTTTGGTTTGTTTTTCGGATCCGATAATTCATTCTGTCGATACGATAATTATGGCGATTCTATCGTGTTTTTTTTTATTAAATAAAGATCCTTTTTTTCTTATGAATGTACTTTTCCCAACTTTATTTAATCATATTAAAATGGTATGAAAGCCAAGGAACAAAAAAAATTAACAAAACGATTTAAAAA
The DNA here is from genome assembly GCA_009667805.1 of Leptobrachium leishanense. NCBI lineage: Eukaryota > Metazoa > Chordata > Amphibia > Anura > Megophryidae > Leptobrachium > Leptobrachium leishanense. Next base: position 4,710,324 of record CM019073.1, read on the forward strand.
ACGCTAAACTGACCCGAATGCCACAAGAAACAAGTGATACGCATTTACAAATACAAAATTTACAGAATCAGCGATATAACCGATAATAGTTAAATATACGATGTCCAGAATTACCGAAATGGAACCGAAATCACGAATGGAACCGAAATAATGAATAGAGCAAAAAGAAATTTCGATTTGATACATTTCAAGTCCATTCGAAAAATCCGAATATATTTAAAAGGCCCACCAGTTCCCCCAATAGTCTCTTTCACTGGCCATAGTCTCTGGGCAGGAGGCTAGCGCACAGCCCCCTCCAAGTCGCACAGTGACACCGTGTTCTGTTACATTTGCATCTCTTTCTTTCTTTCTTTTTTCTCTCTTTCTTTCTTTTTCTCCCCTTCTCTCTCTCTTTCATCCCTTCTCTCTTTCTTTCTTTCTTTCTTTCTCTTTCTATCTTAGTGCAAATCACTGCAGTGAATTTCATAATCGTTGCATTATGTATAATTTAATGAAAACGAGCTAGAAGGGACATTTTTCTCAGTGAAAGATGAGACAGAGCACTTAACATATTATGTTACTGATTTTATATTTCTTTGCTTGAAACAAGGGTTTTCATTATATCTTTTTTTATATTAATTTTAGCTCATCAAGAATACAGATCCACTCAAAATAAGATTTCCACGAATTTTCCAAATCATATTCTGTGTAATGCAGAGTGCTCGCTGGGGTCAGATTTTCTTGAATTTAAAATATTTATTACATGGGCAGTATGCTGATAGAAAACCAAAATATATGCATTGTATGAGCATTTTAATATCTATCTATCTATCCATGTATCTATCTATCTATCTATCTATCTATCTATCTATCTATCTATCTATCTATCTATCTATCTATCTGTATCCATCTATCTATCTATCTATCTATCTATCTATCTATCTATCTATCTATCTATCTATCTATCTGTCATATCTATCCATCTATCTCTATCTATCTGTATCTATCTATCTATCTATCTATCTATCTATCTATCTATCTATCTATCTATCTATCTATCTATCTATCTATCTGTCATATCTATCCATCTATCTCTATCTATCTGTATCTATCTATCTATCTATCTATCTATCTATCTATCTATCTATCTATCTATCTATCTATCTATCTATCTATCTATCTATGTCTATCTA